>JAEIJG010000662.1:0-21797 GCA_037289395.1 Beauveria scarabaeidicola
TATATTTTTAAGTAAATTAGCTAGAATTAAGCTATAAAGAGATTTTACTAGTATTACTTAAGGCACTAGCTTAAGTAGCTAATTATATAAATACCTTAGATAATAACTAGTTATACCTTAGAAGAGCTAATTTACCTTATTTTACCTATAAGCTATAAAGGCTATAGTAACTTAACTATAAATAGCCTTAATTATATATAAATAGAACCCTTTTTATATTACTTAATTAAGACCACTAAAACTAACCCACCCTATTCTAATAACTATAGATTATAAGTAATACTTTATATAGGGATAATTTAGATATAAGGAAGTCTAGTTAGGGATATATTATAATTCTTTTTAGTGGTCTTATTATCTAGAAAGTAATAAAATAATTAATAATTACTATTTTAACTATAGAAGTAGAATTATTATTACTATAATATATAGTAAAGGAGATAATTACTCTTAAGTGTTTCTTTAAGTAAATATAACTTAAGCTAAAAGTCCTTTATAATATTTTTTATAATAACTAGTAAATAATTTATTTAATTATAAATAAAAATTAATAAATAAATACTAAGCTATAGTATATTAATATATAATATTTATAACTTTAATAAGAATATTAAAGAGGATTATTTAATATTAAATATCTTCTAACTAAGTAAATACTAATTAATAGATTAATAAAAAATCTATTATTACTAGTATTTATTTACTTTAGAGATATAATTAATATTATTAATAAAAAAAAAGAAATTAATTTTTTATTATAATATTTATTAATAATATTAAGCTAGATAGTAAAAGTTATATAAAAAAGAATTAATTATATAAAATATCCTAGAATACCTCTAATAAAGTAGCTTTTTTCTTTAAATTAGTATACTCTTTTTTTTTAATAATAATTAAATTATTAAATTTATTCTTAACTACTAACTTTAATATAAACTTAAAGTTTATATATACCTTTACCTAACCCTTCTTAAGCTTCTTTACCTCTTTAAGAATATTTTTATTAGTTTAATAGTTAAGTTCTTTTACCTTATAAGTAAGTTTATTAATATAAAGACTAAATATAAAAAAATATAAAAATTCTAGTACTAGAGTATATACTTATATACTATAATAATATATATATATTTTTATATTAACTACCTTATTAGGATCTAAGTAATTAAAATAAATACTATCTAATACTAGATTATTTAAAAGTGCTTATATATATAGTAAATATAAGACCTTATAGGTAGCCCCTTAAATATATAATTACTTTATAGGTAAAGCCTTAGGACGTTTTAGTATTAGAGATTTACCTAATAGTATTACTTTTAGTAGAGGTAGTAGAGGAGGTAGAGGTATAGTTAAAAGGCTAGGATTATTAACTAGATTAGGAGTATCTTTAGGGAATTTATCTTTATACTCTTTAAAGTTAAGTAAAATCTTCTTAAGTACTTTTTAGTATTTATATAGGTATTTAATCTTTATAAAGAAAAAAGTAAAATCCTCTAGAGAGATAATAAAAGTATAAGAATAAGTTATTATAAAATTAATAATAATTAAAAAATAAAAAAACTTAATTATTATAATTTTATAAAATAAAAATATAAATATATTATTTATATATAACTTATTTTTCTAATAAGAGATAAGCTAAAAAGTATAAAGTAAGTCTATCTTAAATAAAAAGATAGCTTAAAGTATAAGTATATAGAAGAGAAAAGATTCTTAATAAAAAAAAGATTAAGACCTTTTCCCTTTAAAAGAATTATATATGAGATTAATAGCTAAATTATTTTCTAATAATTATAAAGAAATAATTTAACTAAGGGGTATATTATAATAAATAAAGTATATAGTATAAATAAAAGTATTAAAAGAGGTATATAATAAAGAGTCTTTATAAGTAATTAAGTAATTTATAAGTTATATATAATTAAATAAGATTAAATATTAATATATAATTAAGAATTAGGTTTCTAGTACTAAGGAAAAAAGAATTACCTTATATATAAGTAGAATTACTAAGGATAAATAAGGGAATTCTTAACTATAAAAGGAGGATAATTTCTAGTCCTTATATATATAATTTTTCTATAAGGTATATACTTTTTTAATTCTAATTCTAGTTATTAATCTCTTTATATAAATTACTCTTACGTTATGACTTAAATCAGGCTATACAGGCCCACTTTAGTCATATCGCGAGAAATACTACCTAGACGTCCGAGTGCTGCATCTGCAGGCAGCAGAATACATAAATATTCACCGAGTACCGAGTACGGAATAATGGAGAGCTAAACGAAGCGGCTGACTTTATTACCCACCTTTGCTGCAAATACAATGCGCCAGAGCGGTGCAGCCATTGCTGTAACGAATAATCGATTCTAATGGTTCTAATAGTACACTCAATTATATCCGGCATTAAAAACTAGGACTGCTACTGCTTACTGGTAGACTTGTTCTCTTTCTCTAAATTTAAAGTGCCTTTATCCTCTGGCCCCCACGCTGTCGGCGCTTGTGCCTTTACCTCTGGTCGGGACGCCTTGTGCGGCGGTTTCGATTTTTCATCGTCACTTGTATGAATCGTTAGCTTGATTTCAAAAAGTTTGACGTCGATTCTGTGCGATTAGCAAGGGGAGACGTTACGTTGGTTCATGAGAGGATTGCGACGCCGTCACGGCCTTGAACTGGCCCTCTTCGCCGCTCTTGGACGTCTTGAAGCGGCTTTGCACAGAGAGGCGCATCGTTGAGGCCCGGAATTTGTTAAAAGCCGCTCGCATATTTGCGTGTCCCGTGAACAACGAGTTCTTTGCTTGTAGTTGTCAAGTTTGAAAAAAAAAGTTCAGCCAAATTGAATCATGGTGGTGGAAGCCGAGCATTAAACTTACATGACGTCAACGTGACCTCGACATTAACACGCTTCAGAGCTACCACCGAACAAAATGCCCATTCCGTCGTAGCTTTGAGACCTGATTCGGTGACACATGGACTCGCAAGTCGGCCGTCTCCTGAATTTCTTCTTTTTGCTCGTTAGCGTATTCTTCATCTTCTAGCTATCTGTGATGCTGTTGAGCGGACAATCTCTGAAAATCGTTATTCACAAGGCATCCTTTGCCCCGCCGAATTTACTGTTAGCAACGAATCGAAGGGCGGTACTGGTAGTAATATAGAAAACTACATATTAATTCAACTATCTTTAGAAATCAATCTTTTTGACCTGCTCCCGCCGCGACGACGCCGCCGCTAACATCACCAACACCCGCCCACCCGCCTAGATAATACTCAAGACATGATAAATGCACAAGCCTCATAATCAACTAAAACTTATACGCATCCATAATAACAAGGGCAGAGGGCAGATCAACATATCATTTGTGGTTCCGCTTTGCCCGACGGAAGCGCCGTGAAACAGATGCCGCTGAGAGTTGCAACATGATCTACGCCTGTTGCAGTGTCATGTTTTGCGGTTGATTAGCCCCAGGCCAGGTCCCGTATCTCGGGGTAGAAGCCCAATGTCGCGTTTAAATCGCTCCAGCCAGTCTGGGAGATCTGCCGCCGTCTGGTTCCACGGATCGCCTCTGGTAAAGTGAATCGATTAGCTTCGTATCAATCCGGCCCCATGAATAGACTCACTCTCCATATTCAAGCCACCGAGCTTGCTGCTGAATCTCCTCGTCGCTTGGTATATGCTTGTTCGGGTTGCAGTCCGACATGGACGACGCCACAAAGCGGGCCAGACCTCGAGCGAGACGGCGGTAGCCATTGGCGTCGTTGAGATCGTAGAACCCTCTTCGGCTTGCCGTTGCCGCTTTATGGCGTTCTTTAGTCGGGTCTTGCTGCGTCGGGTCAAGGGACATTGGAGATTCCACACTGAGAGCTTTGGGGTCGAGTGTCGTCACATCGCCGGCTGGTGGGCTAATCTCGCTCGCCTTTTCGCCTTGTTCCACCGCCTCGAAAAGTCGCCTTCTGAAATCTGCCAGCCAATCGGTAGAGTTGTACGTGAGCCTGAGCAGCCAATTCAAAACGTTGTCCTTGTTCGAGTTGGATACTTGCTGAGCTCGTCGCAAGATGCGATCCGCCTCTACTTGCAGTTCCCAATTAGCCACCTCTTTGCCATCCTGTGGCAGCGAGAGTGTGAATTGCCGCAATTCACTTTCGAAAGCACAATCTTGAAAGATGTTATCTTTGCCATTGATTCGTAGTGTCGACATGCGATTCTCTTCTTGGCCGCGGACAGATTGAAACATGGCGTCGCGGGCAATTTCTTTACAGGACATGACGAGGTCTCGCAGCCAGGATCCCGAGGCAGCACTAGGGTCGGTAGACAGGATATCGGCGCTGCGAATGATGCGGCATGCTTCAAGCTGGATTTCGGTGTCGGTCGGCGGACTCCCAGTATCATCTGTGTGATTCGCAATCCAATATTCCAATTCCATATTAAGCAATTCGTAGGGGCTATTGGGTGTCCATGGCGACGCGCTACTTGCCAAATATGGCAGTGGTGATATTTTTTCCAAATGAATCAAGTCTTACAAATTTTATTAGAGATGAAGGAAAAAGTAGTCCATGTAAACACTTACATGGTGGTACAGAGTTCTCTACTGTCCGTAAAACAGCTTCGGTAAAGCCCCAATCACCTGTCCAGTGCTCCATCGTAGCTCCATTTTTGAAGTGCAGTGCAAGGTGATCGACTCGTGCACTCCAACTATGCAGAGTAGTATTACAGAAACCGCAGCGCGACCGAATCTCGGGCGAGGCTGCCTTCCAAGTCTCAAGCGTCTCTTTCGGAACCTTGGCGTGGTGGCCGAGCCGCAAATGTTGCGTCAGATGGTCTTTACGGTAGAAAGTCCGTTCCGTGAGAGTCCGACTGCTGCAGAGAGAAAAGTTGTGCGATTCAAAGTGCGCTGCGTCTGGATTCGGCTGCATGCAAAACACGCACGTTAAGGAACCAGTGACGGGGTCGACTGAAAGAGGGCCAGTCGGGGCGCAAACCCAACGATCGATGGATAGATGCCACGTCTTTTCATGTCGCTGCCAGTCATACTTTGTCTGAAAGTCTTCGGCGCAAAAGGTGCATTGGAATGCGCCGCGTGTGGGAGTAGGGTATGCTGTGTGGGTGGGCAAACCGGCACGCTTCCGACGGCGTCTGCGCCTTGACGAGCTGTCTGGGAAGGGAGACAAAGAAACGCCGCCTTGAGATGACCGGGCGGATCTCACGGAGCCCTCGCTAGACGGCGCATCGTATCTCCCAAAGGAAGAGCCATTGCTGAAGCCGACGCTAGAGCTGTCGTCCGAGTACCGTGATGCTGGCGTTAGACAAGAGCGGTCACTAGGGGAGGCAGCAATGCAAGCTGCATTGACAGCCCCCAAAATTGCTGCGACATCAGCAGGCTCGTTATCGGGAGGCGAGTTTTCCCAGCGCTGCATGGGATTCAGGCCTTCCAGGATGCCAGGGGTGGCGCGTCGCGCAGGGATATCCATGGGCGCCATCGCTTCCGTAGTGGAAGCGGGTGCGCGCAATGGCGCAGACATCTTGGCTCGCCTTCTCGCATTGGCGAACCAATTGATGATTTGCGTCTGACTGAGGCCTGTCATGGTGCTGAGCATTTCCTTGTCCTCGCGCGTGGGGTACGGGTAGTGGCTGTTGGCCGTCATCCACTGGCGAAGGAGCCTCACGGCGCTTTGCGGGAAGCCAGGCCGGGCTCCAGCCGTGTCTGATGGTGTACTGGTAGTCACTGGCGGACTCGGGAAATACGGCGTTGAAGCAGTTTGCGACATTGGTGTCGTCTCTGGTGTATCATTGTTGTGGATGGGAACTGGATCGACTGGCGCTTCCTCGGCTGGGGTGTGCTGCTCCCCAAGTTGCTCCCCAAGAAGCGTAAACTCATTCAAGACGTCCCAGTCCTGGAAAATGTTGTACTGAAGGCTGTCATTGTCGATGGCATAGACATCCTGGCCGAGGCCAGGCAGGGCCAAGTCGAAGGAATCCATGTTGGTGGACGGTGTAGACGTTACGGCGTGACTGCATGCCGAGTTGGGCAGGTGAGACTGTATCCACACACACACACACACACACAAGCGTTAGTTATAAAAAAAAAAGGTGTATATTCCAAGTTGCATGCAATATCGATATTCGTGTTTGAAAAATGGAAAGCAAAGACGAGGTTCCCCGGATTTCTTTTCCGGTCCCACCGCATGTTAGCGGTGGGGCTCTGCTGTGTTTGTTAGGGCGTGTCGGCCATTGAACGGAGCCGTGATGAGTCGGACGGCTTGGTTCATCGTGGATATAGCTATGACGATGTGTTTTGTGTCCGATCATGGCCAGTAAATTTCTCTGTTTGTTGCAGATGTAAAGGATGAGAATGCCTGGTATAGGCTCGCCTGCTCTGTTTCTGCAGCCGTGCATCGGGCAAACTCTGCCTCCGCCAGCGCCCAAGTGAGTGGGGTTTGCTATGGGTGCTGTTCAATGTCTGCACCGCGACAAACACAGCGGCATTTTTCGACAGGATGACGATTAAATGCTCCTCTGCCACCCCCTCGATAATCATGGGCCGCTGCTCCATCATCAACATCACCCTCCAAAAGAAAACTGCGTAAACGCCGCTCCAGAGCACTGCACTCGCTAGCGCCATGTCAGCCACTGTTGCCCCTCCGAAGCCGGAGCTGTCAGAGCTCTTTGCAGAGATTGAGACGAAATTCAATGCGACGCAGCTCGGCCGTGACAGATGGTACATTCTCGCCTTGTCTTGTATCGCTACCGGTCCAGAGCCCGAATTCGCCGCACATCTCTACCAGTACCTCATCGCCAAGCCCGAGCTCCAGAGCAGCGAGTCCCGCCAGCGCCTGGTGCGTCGCCTACGTGAGGCATTGTTCAAGTCCATCTGCGTGATAGGCGTATGCAAGCCCATCGAATCCATCCTGGCAATTGCGGCGATTGAACGTCCCGAGGATCGTGATCTGTCATCCTCGCGCGAGGAATGGCAAGCCGATGCAGATAACGAGCGACGTGCCCGCGAATGGTTCCTCAAGATTTATACGCGCAACGCCAAAGACACCATTGGCCTCTTTGATGCCCATAAAGACTTTTCGTGGACGTCGATCCACATCACCTACGGCCTGTATTTGTCGGATAGGCAGATCTTGGATGATGTAGAGACGCAGCTAGTGGTTCTGCCCTCCATCATGAGCCAGAATCTCAAGGCAGAAACACACTGGCACATTCGCGGCACGCGCCGGATTGGCGTATCAAAGGAGGACACTCAAGTGATTTGGGACTCGGTGCAGTCGTTTGCTGCATTTTTTGACCTCAAGCTGAGCAAGATCCCGACAGTGGACGAGATTGAACCGGATGTGTAGACGTTGAGCTTTACCAATAGCTAGCTGCCCCTCGCTCTGGATAGATAACTTGTCACACGGACACGTTCTACTCTCACATTGGGAGCGACAGTATGCTGGGTCTTGGTTTCTCCCGCCACTTAGTCAATCCATGTCATTCTTCCATCCGTATTGTCAGTGGTCAAGCATTCTAGTTACAAATGCCCTGGCCGCCCATCCAAGAAGTGGCGCGCTGGATTATTAGGCGCCCCTTTCCTTTCCATCTTGCAGGACGCGTCCCATTTCACTTGACAGTCTCGATTTCATTGACTATCCCAACCTCATCATTTGTATCCAAACTTCGCAGCCATGGTCCGCCGCCCCGCCAGCCACACGTGTACGCCTTCCAAGTTGGTCCAGGAAAGGCTCTAGAACGGCTACGGCAGTCTTGGCAAGACAACGAGGGCCGTCACAGTGTGTAGCATCTGGTGGTGTCGAGCTTGTTGCCTGGGGTGTCTTGATATTTGTACATTGTATATTGTATATTGTCTACTCGAATCATTTTAATTATGTAAACGTTCAGTCATTGGCAAAGTGCTGGCACTAATACTCCAAAAACGAAGAGTATTGAACAGTCTTTGTCGCTCCGTTCCAGAAAAACAGTAATGCTTGTAGCGCTGCAGTAAGCGCCAAATTTGTCAAACGCCGGTGCCTAGGCGAGATGCCCGGTGCAGTTATGTTGTAGTGGAAATCTTCAAGGAACAAAATCTTCTCCCACCGGTTATCGTGGATGAAGAATAGGTAAGTCGTCACGATTGTGGTTTATTCGAGGGCCAGGGGTATTCGGTCGCTGAAATCCGCTCATATCAGCCGTTTGGTGGGAGCTAGTTTAGTGGGAGCTAGTCTCAGAGACAGAAGAGGAGGACGAGGTGACAGAGTCGTTGGAACCAGTACGGGCGGTCTTGGTGCGCTCACTGTAAGACAAAGTTAGTATTTAATGAGCTTCCGCCGCATGTACCGCGTAGCCTTCCGAGCTTTCTCGAGAGACGTGGCGGGAATCCAGTCTAGCGAACATACTAGTGAGAGCGGTCCTGGAGGGTGCAAGCCCATCTGCTGGTGCCGGCCTTGATATGGAACTTGATGCCACGATTCTCGCCAAAGTTATTGACGGGCGCGCCAGCCGCGGGAGTAACAGCGGTGGTAGCAGCCGAGGTAGGCCGGGAAGATGCTTCAGGCATGTTGACGGTGTTGTGAGTGTCTGAGGTGATGTATATGTTGGGGGGCGTATAAGTTTGCGAGTGTGACAGACACCTCCAAAAAAAGACCGGTAGAGTAGAGACGTATATATAAGCAAGATGAGAGAGAACAGACCAGACTTTCAAAAGTGACCAGATGCAAAAGGGCAGATAGGGATTTTATACGTTGCCACCCTCGCCCGCGATATCAGCCAGGTCCCCATTCTACGGAGCGCACTGTATGGGGGGTGGGGGTCTAGGAGTGCCATTTCGGTACCGAGACAGGGTCGCCAAATGGCGTCTGGTGTAGTTATTACTCGCAGGTCAGCCAACCAACCAACTTACAGCTAAACGGAGGGGAGGGCAAGTGGCGGGCCGGACGAAACGGCAAAGGCGGCGGACCCATCCCATGACCGACCGGAGACTCCACGGAGGGCTTGACACGGGTTTCAGGCACTTGAGCCAGACACTAGCGAGGCAAAACGAGGGAAAATGCAGCGACGATAAGGTTATGCGTGTTTTGACAGTTACATTCGCGTGAATGATCAAGTCGTCAGCAACTCTAAGCTTCATGACCGATCATCTTGCTGGGGCCCCCTTGATGATGATGCCGCTTTGATGTGTAAAAAGTCGAGACAGCAGTGGTCACAGACAAAGTGAGCCATTTTCTGACCGGGCTCTTTTTACTAAGACGAGTAAGTCGTCCACTAGCATGGTACGCACCATGATAATAAGAACGGTTTGGACGGCAAGGGGGACCTGCAGCGAGAAAAAGAAGCAAGCCACTCGGCCTGAACAAAGTATAGCGCTGTGGAGCAAGGGAAACAATTTGTTATTCTGTTCAAATGAAAGGCCCATGGGGAAAACGGAGCAGGAGAAAGCCGCGAGGACGCGAATACAATTGTCAATAACTAACCTTGTCCACAAAAGCTTAGCTTTGGGTGGTGACTGAGCAAGTTGCGTACTAATAGTGGGTGGTGATGAAGCGAGGCACGTAGTAATATGTACATACGTGAACCTTTTTTCCGATGCTCCCTCCCACTTTTTGCCTGCCATTTGGGAAATCTCCGCCATCTCGCCACGATGTGAAATCGACCGCGGAGAATAACCAACCAGTTGCGAAAGTGTGGCTGGAACCCAGTCCGACGCACATGGTACAAGTGACGTGTAACAAAAGGCAGGCGAGGCAAAGCAAGTTGAAGAATGGCTGAAAAAAAAGTCGAAGCAAGCCAAGCAGCATGCAACTGGAGCTTGTGAGATGGTTGTCGTGTCATGCCTTACCAATGCGTAATTACACGTCTGTCGGTCTAACACAAGGCGAGAGAGAAGCAAATTGGCATCATGCCACCCCTCTCTGACCATCACCCACCGCTGTGTTCAACCCTTTCTCTCTCATATCAGTATGTACATAGCGCCGACCCCAGTGGCGAGCGCCAGATAAGAGTTGACTTGAAAAGAGAAATAAAAAATGTTGTGTGGAAAAAGGCTACTAGTGCTCGCCCCCACTTAGACAGAGCGCACCCCATACTGAGTACTGGTACTCCGTAAGAGGGTTAATATTATAATAGTTACAAAGTACACAGTGCCAAGTCCAAGCGACCCCAGAAAGCGCGCCGTGACCTTGGCAGGATTCAGGTCCCAAGCCCTTCTAGAAGAAATGCGACCCGCCGCTAATAAATACAAATAATACCTACATAAATACATACCCACTGTAACAGCGCCTTTCCAGGTTGCTTTTTGGCTGCTCTTTTGCCTTCCGGACCTCCCGGCCGACGGGGCTTCAATTGTGCCAAACTTCCGACGCAAGGAACGCTTGATAACCCAAATCACGGGAGCAGCAGCAGTGCATCATGGCGACGTTGGTATCAATCTTTCTTTCTCCGCCGTTGAAGAGCAGCCCCCAGTGCCGTTGATTTATTTACATGATGGTCGTTGATTCTGTGCTTCACTCGTAGTACCGCAGCTCTCGTGACTTGTCATCATCAGTCGGCAGTTCGCCTTTGCCCTACCCCAGGATTGGCCTTGGGTGTATCTGTTAATGCCTCGCCAAGTCATCAATACAAATCCCGGCGCGCCAACTCTCAGTGCGGGAAAATGACAATCAGCAGACAAGCTTTTTTTTTGTGGCTGCGGAAGCTTGTCGTCGGAATGGAATGACTTGGCAATTCCACCACCCCCCGCACATGCTGCTCATTGGGCTTTCACGGCGCGAAACGTTTCAAGTGGTGGCGTCTGCTAAAGACTTTGCTCGCTATTGTATCCCTGCCATCGGGTGGGACAATTACTTGGTTGTAGACGTTGATCAGCGCCTTGCATTGCAGTTATCCTCCCATGTGTATATTGGACAAATAAAGACGAGACCGTAGAAATGGCGAGTTTCAAATTGACACAACGTTTTACAACGAATCAGCGGTATACTATAATAAACAAGACTATTCCAGCGACTCCATGAACGACGTCATCTCACTGGCAGCCTAGCGCAATATCGGTACGCGGTCATTATTCAAGGTAGAACAATAAACAAACATTCGGTGAATGGGACATTACCAGTATAGACCATGAGAAAGAACTTGATGATCCAAGAGGAACATCTATTCTTGGCCCTCCGTGAGGGTGACTATTTTGATCAAAGGGAAACTTGGTAACGCATGGACGGACACATATCTTGATCGACCTTGTCACACACCATGAATCCCGTACGTGCATATGCAAAACTTTAAGAACAGTCCCTCGTGCATGCTCTCAAAAGCGTCAAAGTCCACTGCGGCATTCCCGAATAGAAATAACTCTTGTAAGTTCACTCTGCATTCATGTCCACATCTTCTCGTCCGCCTTAGCTTTGGGCTGCAGGGCGCATTTCTCAACGCCAAAGCTCGTGGCTTGCAGCTGGTTTCGGATAAGTTGAATTTTTTCCTTTCTTCTTTATTAGTCGAAGCTCGTATTAATAGAACTTCTGCCCTACGCCGGGTTCGTCTTACTGCGATCCCCCATGCTACGACTGGCACGCGATCAATCCACTTGTTTCATGCGCGTTCTTGGTATCCGATTTGAGCCTCTTGGCACGCCCAACGAGCATCGTAAACTAGACAAGGTCGGAAAGCAGTCTCCCAGGCTCCCAGGTCGAAAACTGCCTCATCGATCTCGTCTCAGCCCTGTCGCTCAGCGATCAGCTCATTGTCAGATCGATAGGTTCGAATAGTTGACTCTCGGGTCCGCCATTACAATTGGCTCATTGTATTCGGTGAGTTCGACGGCCACTATCTGAGACGTCAGCGGTCCGCGACAGAGCTGTAAAGACCTCCAAGGACTCAACATCACCGAACAATGGGAGTGCAGTGGCGACGTAGCAGACTCGGGCGCGCCGCCCTCGCAACAAACACAAGACCTGACCTCTCGCCAGGCGTCAACATTTTAAATTAACCAGAAACTAGGTCAAATTCGATTTTTTGACAAGCTATGCATTGTGAACAATCGATATCCAGCCAGCCAACGGCTTGCTACTTCCAAGCCCTTTGCATCTAGGAGCCGGTGCGTCTGTGGCACAGTACATGCAAACCATTCCAACATTGTCGTCCAGTCCTCAAGATCTTTCGATTACACGCAACTCTCGGTAATGCTAGGCCCATGGCTTCAAAGTGCTTGGCATCGGGATCATCTCTTTCTTTCTGCGCCAGTTTCTCGTCGCCACAGGAACAGAGCTCAAGCTGGTCTGCCGGCATGGCCGTGTTGAGAGGACATGGTTGAGAGGAGTTGGAGTAAAAAGTGTCGAAAAGCGACCACCTGTGCTCTTCTCCATAGAAAATTTTCTCACACAATCTACAGCAACCTGGGTGATGGTAGCCCGAGTTCGTCAAAAGTCACAAGCTGTAACACATCGACGCACCACGCTCAAAAAAGGCTATTGACCATGAATTCAATGCCGTGTGCAAGTAGGTATTCAGTATACAAGCATATAGGCAAACAGGTAAAAAAAATGACCAACAGTTGAAAAGTCTCGAATATTGCTACTCCGTAGCACCTCTCTCACGAAGTGCTTGTATCACCGGAGTATGGCCCAACGCCTCTGCCCGACCGAGCGCCGTCAGTCCCGCCGCCCTCGCGTTCAAGTCGACTCCGGCATCAATAATCAGCCCGAGCTTCTCCCCCGCATCAGGTCGGTAGCCCACATACGAATGCGCCGGGTCTCCCGCCGCCAGATGCAGCGCCGTCTCGCCGGCGCCGGTGAGCGCCTTTACATTGGCGCCCGCATCTTTAAGGAGCCGGAGCTTCTCCACGCTTCCGTGCGCGGCTGCGTAGAGAAAGGGCGTTGCGCCGTCATTGTTGGCCGCCTCCATGTCGTCGGGGGTTGCCGTGGCGAGCAGGGCTCGGAGAAGATGTGCAGAGCTTTGGGCGGCGCAGTGCAGCAGCGTGTTGCCCTCTGCATCGCGGTCGGCTTCGTTGGATACATGGGCGCCGTGGTCGAGGAGAATCTTGATTGAGCCCGGGCCGTCGGCCAATGCAACTTCCAACAGTGTTTCTCCGTTGCTGTCCGTGGCATTGGCATCGGCACCCGCGTCGAGCAGCAGCTGGGCGACCGTCAGGGACTCGGCGCGAACAGCCTCGTAGAGAGGTGATCGCCCGTCGTGGTCCCTGGCTTGCACATCAGCGCCGGCATCAAGGAGGAGCTTTGCGATTTTGGGCTGCCAGAACATGGCCGCGGCGTGCAGAGGTGTCCCTCCATTCTCGTTGCGGACACTGACGTTGGCACCGGCGTCAATGAGCTCTTGGACTATGGTATAGTGCCCGTTGGCGGTAGCTGTGTGCAGTGGCGCGACGCCGTTGCTGGTTTGCGCCGACACGTTGGCCCCTGCATCGATGAGGGCTTTGACGGTCTTCCGACTGCCCGACTCGACTGCGTAATGAATCGCCGTCAAGTCCCTCTGCGATGAGTCTGCCGCGCAAACGTCAGCTCCGGCGCGAATAAACTGTTGCAGCTGCTCAAAGTCCCCGTAAAGCGCGGCCTGAGATAAAGTCGCGGCCTCGCGGCGCGGCTGATCCGAGTCTGTCTGGCCGCAACAGGCACAGCTAAGGACTGGTTCCTCGAGTTCTCCGGCCATTTCGAGTGATGTGTCGGGTAAGATGGTGCCCAAATCTTTCATGTAGCAATACGAGAGCGCTGCAAATAGGTAATAATAGTTGAAAGCAGTTTTTGTGCGCATTGTCTGAATGATGTTGAAGGGTCGAACCATACGACTATATACTTCAGCCAAGGTAGATATTTCATCGACCCATAGTAAGTGTACGAACGCCGGTGTTGATTGATGATTTTGACCACTGACATACTAGATCCTCTGCTGCCTTGAGCCCCATAGTTAGCGATCCATGTGGAATGAAACTCATCAGATTGCCGTCCAACCAGCCTGGGCCGACCAACGGCCACGATGGTGCCATCTTTGCACACCATTCGTATGTGAGCCCTCATGAATGCAATCCTATATCAACCAAAGCGAAGAGCGTGAATTGTTCACGCTGCTCCACTGTGAGCACCAACATTACGTAGATGAGCGCTGTTGTCTGGGGCTAGCAGTGGAACTTCTGACAGCAGCCCTCGTCAGGACTGAAGCTCGTCAACTTTGCATGCTTTGCAGTGTCATGTTTGTGTATCGGGTTATTGCTATAAGAAGCCGATGGCAAAGACTCCTTCCAAATGCCTGTTGGGAGTGCGGTGGTATGAACGCGGGACGTATGTTGCCTGACCTCTCCAGACCGGAAAATCCTCGGATCGGACCTTTACTTGTGACGCTTCACGTCGCTGACTAAGTCTAAAGCTTGGCGGCTTCCAACCAGCCTTGAATAAGGTGGGGCAGGCTAATGCTTATTGGCCACTCATCGCTAGGCCGCCTCTACCTCTCACTGACGCACGCTGCCACTGCCAGGCTGCCACGCCTGACCATCTCTCGTAACATCAACACCCGTCCGTCTCTCAAGCCTCCTCTCCGTCTTTGTCTGAATCTCGCCAAACCACCACCACCTCAACCGCCGCCCGCCGCCCATCTCGTCGAGCGCCGCACGCAGTCTCCCACGCCCACCTACCAACGGCCACCTTCATTTTTCTCTCCTTGCGCCGTCGACCGTCACAATGAACCCTGAGTAGTACGTCTAGGCTCCACCGCTCCGTGCGCTTGTCCCCTGAAACCCCAACACATACTGATAATCCACTGCAGAGTGCCCAACGACGTTGATGACCCAAAGATTCCCGCGATGCAGGAGCTCCTTTTGAGCTCTCTCACGCATACTGCTTGCAACCCGATGAAATGACAAACGCGCCCGATGAAACCATGCGACGCCGGATATGTGCAAAGCAAATTGTGGCTAACAAAGCTTGGCCCCCAGATACGACTACCTCTTCAAGCTCCTCCTCATCGGTGACTCTGGTGTAGGAAAGTCTTGCTTGCTACTCCGTTTCGCCGATGACACATACACCGAGTCCTACATTTCCACCATCGGTGTCGATTTTGTGCGTCCCAGCCAGCCAACCCCTCGGGCCAAGGAATCTCGAGTATTCTAACAACCGCGACAGAAAATCCGCACCATCGAGCTCGATGGGAAGACTGTCAAGCTTCAGATTGTACGTGGTCGATGCTCTCGACATAGTTCCTCTAGGAAGATGCTAACCGAAGCAGTGGGATACTGCCGGCCAAGAACGCTTCCGTACCATCACCTCTTCTTACTACCGTGGTGCCCACGGAATCTGCGTCGTCTACGATGTGACCGACATGGACTCGTTCAACAACGTCAAGCAATGGCTTCAGGAGATTGACCGCTACGCCACCGAGGGCGTCAACAAGCTCCTAGTCGGTAACAAGAGCGACATGTCTGATAAGAAGGTTGTCGAGTACACTGTCGCCAAGGTACGATTCGCTGCTCCAGGTCGAGGAAACTCGGCTGCTCATCATCAACCCACTGACAACCGCAGGAATTTGCCGACTCGCTCGGAATCCCTTTTCTCGAGACGTCTGCCAAGAACGCCAGCAACGTTGAGCAGGCTTTCCTCACCATGGCCCGCCAGATCAAGGAGCGCATGGGCACCACAGCAGCCAACAACACCAAGCCCAGCGTACAGGTTGGCCAGGGCCAGGGCGTCGGCAACAACTCGAGCAGCAGCTGCTGCTAGACGAATGTATTTTATGAAGACCAGAAGAAGCCCTCACGGCGACAAGACATGGTTGACGAATATCTGACGGCAAGAGGCAGAGAGGAGAAGATTAGTTGCGCAAGGTTGTGGATAATGTGGACAGACTTGTCATGACTTCATAGTTTTCCGGGTTTCTTTTTTTTTTCTTTTTCAGCTTATTGGTTCCCCTTCATTTTGTTGTTTTTTCAGACCCCAAACTTCCCGCTGCGATGCGTATAGAAATTACATCACTTGCCTCTCAAACCTGTGCCAAAGCAACCGGAGCAACGTGGGTCGAAGGGCTGCGCGGAAGCAGGTGAAGGTGAAGGATGATTATAGTTGGAAGCAGCTAGATTTCGACGGAAAGGTCCGAGAAGAACTGAATGTAGGAAAGAATACGACTGATATTTTTCAAGAGTCTGGTATATATGAGCTGGATTTTGGTGACCAGTATGGAGTAGAGACGAGCATAATCACAGGTCAAGCCGGCTCAGCTTGGTACTGGGCAACGTCATAAATGCAGGGCTTCTGCGTAGACGAGATGCCAATGGCATGTGTTTATGAATAAGCATGGATCCGCGAAAACCCAAAACAGGTTGCCAGGATCTCCTGCGGCTGACGGTTCGGCTAAGCGAAAACCGTTGTGTTGAATGGCTCATACCGCGTGCCCGGGGGGGCAAGGCAAAAGGCATAGTCCGTGTCCCGTCTGTTCTCCGTTTCAGCCCAGCGGCGCAGCCATGGCACCCCCGGCTAGGCCTTGTGCGGGAAAGGAAAATCCAAGTCTAATTATAGTTTACAAGGCGACTCGGCGTAGCACGGAGATTAGAGGAAGAGAGAAATAGAGTTTGTCGGTGTGGTCGGGGCGCTTGTTTCAGGTACTCATGCAAGGGTTGATATTGGAGCTTTGTTGTTCAAATCTCTGTTTGCTTTGATTTTTCAATCCATGTGCTCACGCTAGGAATTGTTTTTGTGCTCGGTTTTTCACATGGTCGATGTAAGTAAACATTGGGGGGGGGGGTTCCGAATTAACTTTGCAATTTCTCTAACCGACTTTTACAGTCTTGCGTCTAAACTGGTATTTCTAACAACTAAATAAAAATAAAAAATAAAATAACCCCAATTAAGCGCTAGCAATCGCCGTGTAAATGATTCCCCATCAGTCTTTGCAGAGGAGAGCAAAAATATAGGAGGAAAAAAAAAATTTCAAGAGTAAAGGTAGTTAGTTTTACATGCGATTAGTGATTACCCATAATTACCTCCGCCATTACCACAGTTTGTTTCAAGCCATCATGCCTAGGACCTTGAGCGCCTTTTGCGTGCCTGGCTTCTTGCGCGAGCGCTTCTTGCCGAAAAACGGCATGAGCCGCCGCTCCTCCTGGTCGTAGTCGCTGTCGTCGTTGGGGTCAAACGTCATGATGGACGCGGCGTATTCGCTACGGTTGTCCATCATCATGGCGGGGCTGTTGTTGAGCGTAGAGCCGGCCATTGACGGCATATCGAGGAACCGCGGCGCGGGCGGCATCAACGACGCCGACGACACATGCAGCTGGTGCTGCAGTGTTGAATGGCTGCTGGTGCTGCCGTGGCTGGTGTAGGGACGGCTGGGCGTACTTGGCGCGGGCATCTTGCGCATGTAAGCAATGTGCGGCGTCGAGGCTCGCGACATGCTCGAGACGCCGCTGTTGGTCGTGCGCATGGTGCTGCTGCTCAGGCGCCGGCGGAGGAGCAGGGTGCTGCCGCCGCTGCTGCTGTTGCTGCTGCTGCTGACGACGCCGGGCCCGCCACCGACGGCGCTGGTGCGCGGCGCGGTGTGCTTTGAGTGTCTGCAGGTTGCGCAGTCGGGGTTGGGGTTGGGGGGACTGGGCGACCGCGACGGCGAGGTCGTCGTGTAGTAGTCCTCGACGGCAAGGGTAGGCTTGTTGGAGGTGGGAGGCGTCATGGAGAAGGAAGAGGAGGGCGGCGGCAGCGGCGGCGGCGCGAGCACGGACTTGATGTGGGCGGCGGGCGAAAGTGGGCTCTGAGGACCCGTCGGCTTGGGAAACGCGGACAGAGCGCTCACGCGTAGCGGCGAGGGCTTGGACTTGCGCGTCCTGGGCGATGTAGCGTGCGGCGTGGACGGCGCGACCATGGAGTCTGGTGACGGCTGCGCCTGCAGTAGCGATGGCGGCCGCGAATGCTCGTCCTCGGTATTGTGCGCAGCGTCGGCGGTAATCATCATGGCCGTCTTCTCCGGCGGCGTCTGCGGCAGCGGACGCTCATCCGCGACGGGCAGATCCCAGACGGCGGCCACAAAGTCGGCCACGTCCCTGCCCGACGCCGACGACGTCAGGAGGAAGTTGGCCTTGCCCCTGCTGACGTCGGACGAGATGGAGCGGCTGCTGGTGGTTAGAGACGAGGAGCGCCGCGAGTAGATGGACGAGGCGGACGCGGACACGCTGCTGGTGCTGCCGACGGAGCCTTCGCGGACGTGGCGAAACGGAAGCCGGTCCTTGCTGCGGGCGTCAACAATCTGCGCAATCTTGACAAGGTCGACGCCGGCGAGCTTCTGCATGGCAATGACGGTGGCCAGGTGCTCGGCCGGGTACTCGAGGATCAGGAAGCGAACGTCGGCATGCACGGCCAGGTACGTCTCCAGGTGCGGCAGGATGAGCGTCGCCAGCAGCTCCGGGCTGCCAAACGGATTCTCGGCCGTTATCTGGGAGGCGAGCGACCGCGCGGTGAATGCCTGCATGGTGTTGGCGAGCAGATATCTAAACCAAAGTTGGTGTGTGTGTCAGCGAGTCGATTTCGGACAAGGATTGTTGGAATCAGAGGAACTGCGGAGATCGAGGTCACTTACCGAAAGTCGAGCCGCGCGCAGCGAGCCGAACCAGTCGGCTCCGTACCAAACTTTTCAATTTGGCTAATGACGCGCGCCGCGTACTCGCGCTTGATGCCATTTTGCAGGCCCACGGCCAGAATCTGCTTGAGCTGGTGGCGGTGGTGGCCGTTGGGGGCGGACAGACTGTTGCTCACGCCACAGCCGGGGAAGATGGACCGCCACGGGCCGTCTGCGCTGGGAAGCAGCTGCGGCGGAAACTGAAACTGGGGCGCGTAGATATTGGACGGGAACGGGTAGTGCTGGCGGAGAACGGACCGGATGGCGTTTTGCACGGCGACTGGGGGCTGCATGGGCTCGACAGCGAGTTCGTGGATGATGCTTCTGTCAATCTCCTCGACCACCTCCTTTTCCGAGACGAGATCTTGTTGGATCTGCACGGGCTGCTCTGGCAGGACGATTTCTGTCGAGTCGGCCTCGACCGGCTCTTGAAGGGGCGGCGTCTGCGCCGGCGTGGGAGGGCGCAGGATGGCGACGCTCGGCTGCTTCGATACGGTGCTGGCCTGCGCCGACCCGTAGACGGGATTGATGTAGGCAAAGGGGTCGTAGTCGTCCATGCTGGGCAGTGCCTGAGCCGTCATCTTGACGGCCGTCGTGGGCGTTTCTTGTTTCTCATCGGCGTCGAGCTCTTCTGTGCCCGACGTCTCCGGTGAGGTGAGGTCGACGGTGCCGTCGTCGGTCTGTGACTTGAACGACTCGGTACTCGCCGTGCTGGCCTTTGAGCTGGGCGACGACGAAAGGCAGGCCGACTTGCGCATGTACTCTTCGCGCATGGCGTTGAGAGCCGACTCGAGCAAAGGCTGCGGCGTCAGCTCCGACCGTAAATACAAGACGAGATCCTCCATGCGGGGGAAGACGGGCTCAAAGTCGGACTCTGACTCGGACGGCGGCGGGGCCCCGGCCAGATCGGCATCATCGTCAATGTAGGTCGATTTGCCTTGCTGCCAGCGACGCTTCTTGTCGCTGGGCACAGGCTGCAGCTTGATGACGGGCCGTGTTCGCTTGACGGAAATGGTCCTTGGACTGTCCGTCGACGAAGACGACGACGACGACGACGACGACGGCACACGCATAATGGGGTGCGCAGACATGGTGCTGGTGCTGGTGCTGCCAGACGACAGTGATGGCTTGGTGGCCAGCACCGGTTGGCCACGGGGGCGGGCCGGCATGATATTAATATTATATCCAGGTAGCCCTGTTTCAGCAATGGTGTGCTCGCTGAGCTTGGGCTTATGCGTGGCGGTGCCTCGGCGCACCGCTTTGACGCCCATGACCGCATCGCCGCGCACAGACGTCCGCATGTCCATTAGGGAGGCATGCCCGTACTCCACGTTGCCGACGGAGCGCATGCTAAACGCGTCCGACATGGGGGAGATGGGTTCACTGGCAAAGCGGCGTTGCAGGTGTTGCTGCGGCTGCTGCTGTTGTTGTTGTTGCTGCCGCTGCTGCTGTCCGGTGCTCAATCTTTTTGGTGTGCTGTCGCCGTCTACTACGGTAGACACAAAAGAGTTGGCTGTGGGGAAATCGTCGAAACCAAAAACAGACGGCATGTCTTCGTTTTGATTGTAATGCACGACGGAAAATCGCTTCGTCTCGCGTACCGTCGGCAACTTGGCCCGCCGCTGCTCCGTCGTGGGCGTGCTGTCGTCGTCGTCGTCGTCAAACGCCGACGAGTGCCCAAAGACGAGGAACGGCGCCGTGTCGCCAGACGGTGTGTCAGCGTGACCAAAGAGCGGCGCGCTCGACGAGCGCCAGAGGCTGTGGATCGTGAGATCAAGCTCGTTGGAGACTTGCAGGCTGGCCGTTTGGCGGTCCAGCGCGTCGGCAGCTCGCATGGCTCTCGTGCTTGGATCGGACGATTCCTCCTCGTCGTCGGCTGGGTAGCTTGCAGAGTAGAGAACAGGTGCAGAATGAGCGCGCTCCTTGTCAGCCTGCGCGAGGTTTGCCATGCCACCGCTGCCGCGGCCAACAAGGCGGCTGAGCACAGCTTCCGCGGCCTCGCGGTCGCCCGCCGTCTCATGCTGCATCAAAGCTCTGAGACAGAGCGCATGGGCGCTGGCGGCACCGCCCTCCAGAAACACCAAACGACGGCCTCCGCCCTCTTTGCCGCTGCCGCCGCTGCCCTGCAGAAACGTTTGCGCGTCGCGGTGCCGTCGTTTCATGGCGGCATTGACCTGCCGGAGGTACTGCACGGGGTCGAAGACGTCAAGAAAGGACGCCGGCGTCGGAATGTACGTCTCCAACGCGGGAAGAATTAAGATTTGGGGATTTGACGGGAGGAGCCGCAGCTGTGTAGTGACGATTGTCTTGGGGCCCTCGATAGCCACAACGGCTCGCTCCCACGACGTTTCCTCGGCCATGGCCACGTCGCTGATTGTTTCGGACTCGATGATTGATGGCGGTAAAAGAGTCGTAATGTCGGCGTACAAAAAGGTTGGTGTAGGCACGTAGTAGGCACGTAGTAGGCACGTAGTTTTTGTTTTGTTGGATTTTGCGGCACCAATTGTCTGACTCTCACAGTCAATGGCACAGCTATGACATGGCGTATTCTCTCGTCGACGCCGCAAGCCGTAAAGTAGACTGAGCAGTCGATTCGGCTGCTCACAAGCGCCGCCGTCTAAGTGCGCCGAGACCTGATGAGAAGTCCAAGTGGAGGCTGGTTGGTTGTCGAGAGTCGTGCTGTTGGTAAGACAAGACAAACGGGAATAGCCGCGACAAGAAGAAGGAAAGACGGGAAATCTGCCAGAGACTAAAAACGAAGAACCCGACCGTTTGTACGGAGTAATGAGCAGGGGAAGAAAAAAAAAGTAAAAAGTCAATAAATAAAAAAGAGACAAAGCTACAGAAGGGGTGAAGAGATGACGACGACGGGCGGTACTAGCACATATTATCATAAATGAACCTCTTTGCCTCTCTCCGTTAGCACAAGTGACGGCCGATCACTTTGTATCCACAAGGTTGCAAGGAAGGTCTCCGTCGCACTGATCAGCCCAACAACATTGGGCTAAAATAAAGCTTCGACCGGCTGAGGACAGTGAGGAGTGATTTGGGAAGAGGTGAAAAGGGTCACGAGCAGGGGAGGCAGAGGGGTGTGTGGGAGCCAAGCAAAGCCGTCGTGCACGTCGGCTTCGTGAATGGCGCATTCTCATTGGCAACTAGCACAAAGTAGTTATGCAGCTAGAGACGGCTTCTTGACGCTGCTGCAGAGTCAAATTTTTTTTTTTTAAGA
>JAEIJG010000663.1:0-21794 GCA_037289395.1 Beauveria scarabaeidicola
ACTAGATTTTCTAAGAAATTTAATTATATATTTTTTATATTATATATAATATTATTAGATATAATATAACTATTATTATTTTCTTGTTTTTTTAGTGGTGTCTGGTGTGTGTCTACGTGGCTATGGTGGCCACCTAGCCCTACAGCACCCAATAGCGAATGCGGTGGGTGCGTGGCACGTGTAGATACTACTCTATCTTTTTAGATTTTTTTTACTAAAGATCTTGTAAGAATACTAGGTAGGGGGCAGGATATAGTCTGAAGTATCTTGTATCTCACATACTATCTAATCAGCTAGCGATTTCATGGCTTTTCCACAGTGGCTCGGTACAATAATTCAGGGGTCAGAGTGTAGTACTGGCTGTGGGCCAGGACGGCAAACCCATGCTGGTGATAATTTTAGCCTGACAGGGGGGAATACGCAGTGAACCGCCTCAGGCATTGTGACTTGCGTTTCTTTTGTCATATGCATCCGTATCATGTTATCCGTAAACTCGGCATGGCAAAGCTCACAAGTAACAAGGACGCTTGGGGGACCGTCACTGAGTCCAATCCTCTGAGCAGCAGCCTGCCCAAGCCGGCGACAGCGGCTCCGGAGACAGGCCCATCCTTCCGAGAGGTCTTCTCCGAGCCATCAATTGTCGGCAACATAGATGAATGGATCCTTACCTACACATGTAGTATATATGATCCCCCGACTACGATGTAGCGAGTGCGTGCGCGCATGTATTCAGTAATTCATGGCTGCTTAGACCAATTTGGAGTTCCCGCTATATAATTTCTGACTGCATCTTTATCCCTGAGTGAGGATAATTGCACCTAAGTCATAGCACTCCTTATTGCTTTCACCTCTATAAACCTCCTCCCCGTTCATCAAGGTAGAGAGAGGCCAAGGCAGCGGCTCCTCTATGCGCCCTAAACCAGGGGTTCGCCATGTTGGATCTTGGCCGCGCCATACTTCTCCAGGCGAATCGCCTGGATGGCAATGAAGCCACTGGTATCCTCTGGGCTAAATCCCTCGAGAGTATCCATACTAGCCTGTTCCTCACTGTACAGGTTGCTGTCTGGCGCAGAGCGGGAAAGGACATGAGCTGCTCCCTTATATACCATCATGTTGACTGTGCCATTCACATGCTTCTGGCTGTAGATAATGGAGTTTTCAAGGAGCTCACGCTCGGGGGAAAAGTACATACCTAAGACATTTGTTAGACAGGACCATCAAGATTATGCAAACAAGATATACCATTGTAGAGGCACTGGGACCACTCGTTTCCGATCCAGGACATAATTCCACGAACCTTGGAGTCCACAGTCATGCCTTCGAGATCAACATGGGCTTTGGGTTATTAGCATCATCGATTGAGGGGCAGAATTCTCACTTACCTAGACGCAGCACCGTATGGGCTGGGGCATCGTAGCAGCCTCGGCTCTTCAATCCGATAAAGCTTGTGATATTGTCAGTACAAGATCGAGTCTTGGGGGGGGTGCTGATGATGGCGGCGGGGATGGTAAAATACCGAGATTCGACGATATCCACTCGACCGACGCCGTTGGCGCCTGCAATCTCATTGAGCTTCTTGAAAAGCTCGACTGAGTTGGTGTAGGTTTCACCGCCTTCCACATCAAGCTTGACGGGGATGCCGGCCTTGAAGGTGACAGAGAACTTGGTCGGGACATCGGGCGCATCGAGCGGATCTGGGTAGCGCAAGAATTAGCTCGGGAGTCTACCGCGGTGAACCGGAGCCAGTGTAGTATATTACATACCAACAGATTTGGTCCAGACATCCTTGGGCGCAACCATCTCGGGCTTTTCGAGGATGCCCGATTCGGCTGAGGTATGTCTTGTATACTTGTTAGTTTTACTTGAACTCCCTCATGGTAATGGGAAGAAAGGTGAAGTAAAGGGTGATGAAGGAGAGGAGAAATAGCCGTAAAAAGCAGTATAGTTGAGCAAGACAAAAAGGGAGGCCATCGTCAAGTTGACAAGCCTCGAGAACTCCCTTTCTAGTTTGAAAGACTACTTACGCCAGGTTGGCATCGAGACTCCAGGGAGACTTGGGAGAGGACGAAACTGGGATGTTGTTCTCGGCGGCAAACTTCAGGAGGTCTTGTCGGCCTTGGAAGCGGTTGAAGAACTTCGGCATGCGCCACGGGGCGATGACAGACACAGTAGGATCGAGTGCTCGCCAAGCTAATTCGAACCTAACCTGGCTTGATGAATATTAGCTTCCGTAACAATTGTGATGTTTGACCTTGAGTAAATGGTCATCCCATTTGTGTATTTTGACCACTTGATGGTGTTGAGAAACTTCCGGGCGCCGTCTGGGTCCCGGAGAAGCCTTCAGAGACGGGAGTGAAGCCGATCCCGGAAGGTCATCATTGTTAGCTGCGAAGGTCAGGATCGCAGCTGCCGATGAAAGGTTGCCAAGGCTGCTGGCAGAGGTCAGGCTGACCTTGACCAGTAGCTCTGAAGATGACAGCCTTCGCCAGTGCTGCAGTCCTGACCCGCAGCTAGCTGTGATGACCTTGACCAGCAGCTCTGCCCCCTGGCCTTAGCCATACCATCAAGGGGACCAAATATATAAATGGGGTGGCCATCTACCTAGGGCTCTGGTTTTTGCAAGAACATACTCATTCTACTCGCAGTTAGTAGAGATTCAATAAAGATTTGGGAGGTAAGATTCGACTTGCCCCCTTGCCAGTGCATCCGTGGCTGAGAATTTTGCAGTTGTACTTCTGGGCGGTGCGGACGAGGGCGCGTGCCAATACTGGCCGGGCAAGACTGGTTCCGAGAAGATATCGGTCCTCGTAAATGGCATTGCATTGGATGCCACGGAAAACAAATTCCTCAAGGAACTCCTGCTGAAGGTCATCGATCACCATGCGCTCGGCACCGAGAGCCAGAGCCTTCTTCTCGACGGCGGCCCAGTCCTCGTCCTGGCCGACGTTGCCGAGATAAGCAACCACGGTGTATCCCTATAAACAGAATACATTAGCGACATGATTTTTCAGAGTTTTCCTGTATCCTTGGTCTGGCACCACTTTGGTCAAGTTGTGATGATGGCAAGAATGGTGCAGTACAGGGTGATAAAACAGAGAGAAAAAACAGCCGACAAGAGCGTTGCTATGCTTCGCAACCAAAAAATATTTGTAAAAAGCAGTATAATGATGGGAAGAACGATGAAGTATAGGGTGATAAAGGAGAGAGGAAAAAATAGCCATATGAAGCAGAGTTGAAGAAGACAAAAAGTGAGGCTATCGTCAAGTAAACAACCCTCGAAACAAACCGACCTCATTAATAAGATACCGGAGTATGACGGATGTGTCTAGGCCTGTGCTGTATTAGAATTCGTCAAAAGATTCGAGGTCGGAGAGCAGAGGTCGCAGCGAAGAGGTAGGAGAGAAGAGGTCGGAGGGTGTGGTGGGTGGAGGGTAGCACGCACCTCCAGAGTAGGCACTGGAACAGGTCAGGTCAGCTCAAGTTGCACCATAAAATCAAGCATTGTATCTCTTACAGGCAGACTCGTTTGTCGTCAGACATCTTGTACGGCGTGGATTAGAAGCGTAGAGATACAGTGGCAGCAGGAGAATGTGGCAGTAGGAAGAGTTGAAGGGGGAAGATAAGAGCTTGACGGAGTAAATTTTCTTGCTTTTCTTGCCAGTAGAGTGACTCAATTCCCCCACCCCACCTTAGTACAGCCCTCGTAGGTACAGGTAGCTCAATGAGGTGGTGGGTGGTCAAGTGCACCCAATACCCAATGCACGCTAAATGGTAGCTGAAGCACCCGACATCGGATCTACTATCCGGTGCCCACCGCCTCAAGTTTGGGGCTTTTTTTGATATCATGACAAGAGCGATCCCTGTTTCGTTGAATACATTATACATTGCGCCCTTACTACCATAGGGAAGGCCGGTTTCGGGTCCGGCGGTTGCCATCATCACATCCTGAAACTCTGTATTGTAGAATCGAGCGTCGGCAATCGCAGTGAGTATGGAGTCATAAATCAAGCTTTTCTTGATGCGACTCAGCCGTAGCAACTACCCAGCAGGCAGGCGGCTACCCAAGGTAACTGCGAGAATCACAGGTCGCTCAAGGGACCTCGAAGACAGTGGCAAGGTCATTTCCCATTCAATGTAAGATGAATTTTTATTTTTTTAGGCCGCGTCTAGGATGTCGCGTACTGACACGCGGAGCGCGTCTGGAGGCATCGAGTGTTGGAGAAGGATGCAGGTGAGAGTTTGTGTAGAGAGTCCCCGGACTTCCAAGGAGGGGCACAGGCCTTTATACCCTAGCGGGGTAACTGAGCTTCCGAACCAAATGTGGCGGAGCGTCACAATACGGAAGATCGGATCCCCATGACTTTGTGGCCAGCATGAGCGGATATTGGGGCGAATGGAGTTGCTTCGATTCGGTAGTGACCCTACTACTTCAGGCGGGCCCGTTCCTCTTCAAGCTCAACGATCTCAGGATCTGGCGCCAGATTAGCCCACACTTCCTCAAGCACCATATCCGCTGTCGCCCGAGGGTCGCGCGTGAGACTAACATATGCAAAGAGTCAGAAGAGCTAGCTTTCCTTCTCCTCCTCCAGGAAGGCATTCAAGGCGCCTCTTCTGGCGAATCTAGGAGTCCATCTCTTTTCATGCCCCAAGTCAAGACTTTACTAACCTATATCGTCATTAAGCTTAGAATAGAGCATAGCCTCAATTCCCGAGAGCGTAGTCCCTCAATATCAACGGAAACCGGGGATTTTAAGCATGAATTTCTTCCATCGGAGCGGCGTGCTTTGCTGGAACTTTGGCGGTTCCTTGGCGAATATCGATATTGCATTTATTAATAAGCTTGGCGAATCGAATGCTTTGTCGTGTAGAGCGAGGAAGAGGATCGTTGAAACGGCGCAAAAGATGAGCTTCCTCATGGGTGAGAAATAGAGGATGGTCCTGTAGTGCAGGCGATTAGTTAACAGACTTTTGAGTCGAGGCGAGTATAACAACATACGGCCTAGGTTCACGGAGTATTGTCTGCTCCCTTGTGATGAATGAATTTGATGGCCATGGCCGGGATGCAACGTCCGGTGGCAGGGTGCCGCACAATCATCATCCATGTCGGCGTTTTGCACTCGGGTACCTTGCATGCTTGCATGAACTAGCATACGGATACTGGTAGTAGAAACGGCGTTTCCGCGCTGTCCCCCACCACGATCATCTCTTCATAATTGCTCCTTGGACTCTTTTACATATCGACATGCCCCAACTTTTCGAGGGCATTCCCACGCACATGGTCCCGCGCGTACTCAGTATTCGTGTGTCTATTCGCGCGTCACAAACAACTCAAAACTCATGATACGCGACAGTTTTGCCAGGATGTTATGCTAGCGGGCCTGGACTTGATGATGCATTGCACAACTTAATAGCGAGTGTAATACAAATAAGCAAGGCGGTTTGATATTTTGTGCATGCTGGCGCCTTGGCTTTCGTGATGATGACCTCCGCATACTGGTCCATCTGCTGCTTGCGGCCCCATACCTCATATCCAGTAAGCTCTCGAGTCAGCAGCCACGACGAGACTTGGAATCGAAACTCTCTTTTATATAATTCATAGTATTTTATTCTGCACATGTACACAGTAAAGAAGGCCTTTTGCTTTGGCCCTGTCAGGGCGGCAACTCCTGGGTGTTGGCCTTGACGGTCTTTGCCTCCCCTCGACGGCGTTTTTCTACCACAGTATAAAGGATGCATCATTTCATCTTTCGCTTGATCACACGCAGCCATGCAAGCACGACGCAGCAGAAGTGCGTCGTGAAATACAAGATTGCTGCATTTGGGTCCTGTGCCCCTCTCGACTAACAATCATTGTCTACACCACGCCGGCGGCAGTGTCTGCGCCTCTGCGTTCATCTTGGACCTTTATTTGTTTGCACCGCATTGTAAATCTGGCGCGCAACATCGTGGGACTTATCCCCGAGAAAAGGGTTTAAAAAAAATAAAAAATGGTTGTTCAATGTCCTTTCGGTCCCGAGATGGACAATGTGGACAACGATGGCTGCTGAGGGCGCCCCACCTCGCGCGGCGCCAGACACCGACCGCCGACGCGGGGTCTGGTCTGCCATGTATTGGCTGGTAAGCAAGATAAGCTTGGTATTAGCGTTGCAGACCGTTTTTCGATGGGTATGGAGTCACAGATGGGTTTTGTGCATGATTTGTTTCATCAGAGTTTCTTCCAAAGGAAGAGTAAAACCACGCCAGCAATCTATTGCTGACAGTCAAACATCTAGTGCGCGTCTTGCTCACAGGCAAACAGAGGCAGGTTTCACTAACCAGCAACATCGATCGGTAGAATCCATATTCTTTAACACTACCCGCCCGATCTCGCGTGTATATCAAAATAATCGGGATGTTGGTCGTCCTGGCTGGTATTCTCAGATGCTAGACACGCGATGCAGCTCGCGTAAGCCCAGGTGCCACTGTAATACTTACCAGGCCCTCTGTCTCTGCGGCCGCACCAGATGATGCACAATATCGACGCCTTCTTGCATCATGTGACGGCCTCCTCTACGCATCGAACGTGCATGAGAATACAGACGAGCACCGGCACCCTTGCAGAGATGGCGACAAATATCTCTATCCGCTAATAATGTGTTGTGGACGGGCACACGGGGTACTCGAGATCGGCGCCCGGAGCTTACAAGCGCCGACCCTCCACGCAGCATTTAAGTTAGGCAAAGCTCTGTGTAGCAGTAGGTAATTATTTACCAGGCGATAATCGACTTGGGCTGGGCGCCCCAAGCCCCCGTTTTTTTTTCAGGCTAGCCTCGCTGCCCACCACCGTCCGTGGAACAAACCACGCCCGTCCATCGTCTGGGTCACAAGCTGGCGATACTTATAGTTAGCCTGGTGCAACCACTATGAATCCGGATTTTTTTTTCCTCTCGTCTTTTTGAATTCATTGTATCGAAACGGTTCTGCAACCAAAAGCAAACCTTTGTACTCCCAATTCAAAAGTAACCCGCGCAAGATTCAATTTACAAACGCCACCGCGTCGGACAAGGGCAACTCGCCGTTTGCCATTGACTTACACGCAGCCCCGGCCGACAAGCCAACACACAATCCCTGGAGCGACACAACACGTCCACGACCCAATCCCTCCCGCCCCCCCCCCAAAACCCCTTTGCTGGGAAATTTCATCTCTTTTTTCCTTGTACATTAAGCCCAGCAGGCATCAGTTGAGCTTGTCCACATACACAATGTCGTCCTCGTCGCAACCAAGCCAGGGCGACATGTCTCCGGAGATGATAGCGCAGTTAAAGGCACAAGTACGTCCACCCAACACCCCAAATCCTCACCATCACCAGGAGGAAAACATCGCGCCCCATTATCCAAACGAAACCACAGCTAACCATTCTCCTCCTCCTTCTCCTCAGGGTCCTCCTTACCCCCCGACCGGCGCCGGCCCCGGCGGTCGTCCCACCGTCGGCGTCGACGTCCCCATCTCCGCCGTCTTGATCGCCATCTTTCTCGTCTCCGCCGTGCTCAACATGATAATTTTGCAGCGCAACCGCCGCCGCGGCCACAAGTTTGTCCTCTCCGGCCTGCTCTTTGGCTTCTCCGTGGCGCGCATCACCGCCAACGTCATGCGCATCGTGTGGGCCACGCGCCCAAACAACGCCTCCATCGCCATCGCCGCCAGCGTGCTGACCAACGCCGGCATCGTCCTCCTCTTCGTCGTCAACCTCATCCTCGTGCAGCGCCTGCTGCGCGCCTACCACCCGCATCTCGGCTGGAGCCGCCCCGTCGGCCTCGCGTTCCGCTTCCTCTACTTTTCCATCGCCGCCGCCATCATCATGGTCATTGTCGCCGTCGTCTACAGCTTCTATACCCTCAATGTCACCGCCCGTCATCGCATCCGCGAGGTGCAACTCACCGGGATCGTCTTCCTCGCCGTCCTCGCCTTCCTCCCCATCCCCGTCGGTCTCGCCGCCGGGCTCGCGCCCGCCGGCCACCACCCGCGCGACCCTTGTGGCCAGAGCCACCCGCAGGGCCGCGCGCGCTCGCTGCGCTTCAAGCTTGCCCTCGTCGTCGCCACCTCGGCGCTGCTTACCCTCGGCGCCGCCTTCCGCGCCGGCACCGCCTTTTACCAGCGCCCCGCCGCCAACCCGGCCTGGTTCCACAGCAAGGTCTGCTACTACTGCTTCAACTACCTCATCGAGATCGTCTGCGTCTTCTCCTACGCTCTGCTGCGCTTCGATCGCCTGTTCCACGTCCCGGACGGTAGCAGCGCCCCCGGCGACTACGCCGGTCGTGGCGGCCTGAGCCAGACGGAAAAGGCCAGCGGCCTCGAGGAGACCTTGGACAGCGAGCGTCCCCTGACAGCCACCGAGCAGCACCAACACAAGAGCGCGTGGGACGCGCAGCTGCGCAACGAGCTGGGTCGCCAGGCAGTATAGATGTAGACGTGCGTGTGTGCTTCTTGCATTTGATTTCACAAGCGGCGTATATTTCATGGGTTTGCTGGCGGGAATGAGCAATAGAAATCAAGGACAAACATGCTAGACTATACTTTGATAGACCGTGCACAAGATAATACCCAAATAGTTAATAAGCGTTCAACAACACGGTGCACTTGGCACGCAATTTTCATCATCGGTGCTGACTGCGGTTCATCGTTGTCAACATCACTCGTTTTCATTCCAAGGTTATATAATCGTGACTTTTTCTTCCCCTGTCAGTTGTGTCCTTTTTTCCTGTTTTGCAAATCTATACAACGCTTCGTCGTCTACCTGGTGGTTGAAGCAGCTGCCACCGCCTCAACTCCATTTCGACAACTTCGATCCCACACGAAATGGCAGAGCTAGCCCCATTACCACTCTGCCGCCCATGCATACATTACGGGAGCCTATGTGGCAACTCTAGCACGTCTATTCCTTCTACCGGGGTACAAATGCCCAGGACAAGGTTGGTTTGCGTTTGATGCAGCGCCACAGGATTAAAGGAAATAGTCGGGTGTTCCTATATGCGGTTAGCAAAGCCTAGCCGAAAGGGTAGGGAGAGCACATACTTCTTGAAACCATTGGCTCGCCAGCTCTGGGGCACGGGTCAAATTGCAGGCTGCAAAAGGTCAGCATCCATCAATCACCGCTGTGGTCTCAACGACATACAATGTGTATTTCAAATGCTCGTCAATCTCCATGATAGCTGCTTGGTTGCCACATCGGTAGCAGTAGTTGGGAGCAGAGAAAATTGTAACGACGTTGCGGTCTTGCGACCAGTTGTAGCCCTCCATGACCAGCTGATGCGCACGTGCAATCAGCGTCAAGCCGTTGTTGTGGTTGAATGCTTCTGAAATATCCTGGCCAAAGGTGTAGCCAGCACCGCGGGGAGAAATTCCCCATCCGCATCGGTCATCGGGGTCTGACCAGAGAAGGTCGCACATGGGTCCCTCATGAGGCACTTCCTGGATGCGATCCAAAGCTCGGATGTTATCCAATGTGTCGATGCTGGGCGAAAGACCACCGTGAAGACAGAAGATTTGGTTGTCAATTAGGGCGGTCAGCGGCAGGTAATCGAACAGGTCGGTAAAGTATTTCCAGACGTTGGCGTTGCCGTACTTGCGCAGGCACTCGTCGTAGAATCCGTAAACTTGGGTGATTTGACGCGATTCGTGGTTTCCGCGAAGAATGGTGATGCGCTGGGGGTATCTGATCTTGAGAGCGACGAGAAGGGTCACCGTCTCGACCGAGTAGTACCCTCGGTCGACATAGTCACCTAGAAAGCCGAGTTCAGTATTTCCCGTCGCAGGTCAAGAAAATGCATCATCAGCTTGGCATACCCATGAACAGATAGTTTGTGTCGGGGTTGGGGCCGCCAATCTTGAAGAGCTCCATGAGGTCATGGAACTGCCCGTGGATGTCGCCACACACGGTGACGGGGCATTTCTAAGCAATTGTCAGCCACCACGGAATCTATCTCCGACGTCGAGTCCATCAACTTACGACTGGCTGCACATTCGATTCTTCTTGTAGTACTTCGCGGGCCTGTTTGGGGAGTATGAGTCAGCCTCTGGTTGTCTGAGCAGTCACGCGAGAAAACGCTGCAGCTCGGCGCTCAAATATCGCATCGTGGGCGAAGCCGCCAAATGCTCGCAACCGGCATCACGAGCGAGGTGTCAAAAAAAAATTCTTCCGGGTCGCGCGACGCGGGCAAAAAGACGTGAGCTCCTCTTACCTTGTCGCAGAGTCTCTGGACATCAGCCTCAGCAAGCTGCTTGCAGGTCATCAAGCTCTCAATCCAGCCGTCGAGCGTGGGGATCGTGGCGGGCTCGTGCTGAACAGGCGACACGTCGGCGGGCGCCCTTCCCACGTCCTCCATGTTGGTATCCATGGCGAAATGTCGAATTAAACCTGAGGATGTCGCAGCGTCGGCAAGAGGCACAGGAGCCTAGAGATGCGGTGTTCGAGGGGTAGACGGTGGAAGATTTGCTCGCCTCTACTGCTTTGCGTCCGTGGCGGTGGGGTAAGGTAGCCAGGGGGGGAAACTGGCTGCTTTGACGCGGGAGAGGAAATAGGTCGCGAGGTCACAGCAGTAAAGATTGCAGTGCAGATAGAATACAAGATGTGCGCACTATCTTCAAGGGCGCAGCGGTCGTTGGCGGGCGGTTCGGTGGGCGGCGCGGCGATGCGGGATGGGAAATGTTTCGTGTTTGTGATGATGCTAGGGGAGCCTTCGCAGACTGGAAGTCTTTAGAGAGGGGGAAGAGCTGCAGGCTTCTGCGCTACAAAGGAGATTACAGGGCGGCTTCGCTTAATTTCCACTGTGCAAGCGCTAGTGCTTCAGCAGCGACTGGCTGGCACCGTCTAGCACTTCACCAAGAGAATTGAGTTGGTACCTTAAGAAAGAAAGAAAAATCATTCTATTTGACTCCAATCATCTCTCATCTTGCTGTATTCTTCTTCCTTGGATTGCATCCGTAATTGGCCTCTCTTGTGGTTGGTACCTCTTGCTCCTGCCTGTAGCCACCGCCATGAACCACTGAAATGGCCTGCAGGTCGGCGCTAAACGCAGCCATCCCACCTTTACAGCAATCAATGCCCAAGCTGCTGCATTCCAGAGCTTCCTCACTGCTCTATTTTCACTCCAATCTTATATGTTTGCTAGCTGTTTTGTTTTTAATCCTCTTTCTTTCACCTCGGAAATACAATATTGCACCCCCACGTGCTGCTGGCGCTTTGTCCCCGCAACATCCATCTCTGTGCTCGGTCGCAGTTGGGCACTGCGTCATCAATTCTCCACCTGCTCACGGCCACCACTAGGCCAGCTAGCTGCCCAATACACCAAGCTTATTGTCACTTTTCATGTTCCTCTGCCAAGGTCGTGACTATACAGTCTTCAAGTTTCATCATAATATTTGCAACATTATCGTAATACACTCCTATGGTCCCGCCATCACGCATATAATACTCAGCTCGATGTCAACCCAAGTCCAGTAGGGGATGCCATCGCGTCCGAAGGTACATCGGTTCGTCCAACGAGATCATGAAAATCTAGCCCAACGGCAGAGAGCTTTGTAGCATGCTCCTTTGCTCTGTTCATGCACTCTGTCCAGACCGGGCCACCGCGTTCTGTGCTACTCAGCTGCCTGGCGAGAATGGCATTGAAGGCCTCAACCTCTTGCTTAGCCCACTTGACGCAAGCGCTCATCATCGGTGGCGGGAAGCACGCCTGAAAACACTGGACCGTATTGTGAATACTGGTAAAGTAGACGTACGACAGCTGCCAAATGTACAGGTGCAAGTCTCCCTGAAAGATGCATTGCCTGCAGACCAATGTTAGCTCTCATTCAATCCCAACCGCCGCTTGACTGACCTTGAACGTTTGTGGATCGTAACGCTTCGCGCATCCAAGTAAGCTTCTCTTGCTCTATCATGGTACCCCAGCCTCGTCAACCAAGAAACATTTTGCTTCGTCTTCATCCTCTCGTTGTGTGTGGCCTCTAGTTCACGAATCACGATGTCTCCTAGGCGGTTGCATCGCTCGTCTACCTTGAAACTGATAAAGTCCTGCGCGACTGCGTTGCTCTTGAGGCCTCTCGACAGACTCTTGAGCTTCTCCACGCGTGCCACTGCAGGCTCAAATTCTTGCAGCGCAATGTTGATGTCCAGCTCATCCATCTGGCTCTCCACCCAGCGCAAGTTTTGTTGCTTGCCGTCGACCTCGATGAGCATATCCTTAATGTCCGACAAAGTCTCGAGGAGCTCCGTCTTTTGCAGCAGGCCGGGATCTCGCGAGGCGAAATAGTTGATTGTCTCCTTGGCCTTGTTGTTGGCCTCCATTTCGTATTCAAGACCCTTGCGGAGCTCTTCCACTGCCTTGCGAACGTTGAGCAGGAGAGCCTTTTTGGAGGGGTCGTCTGCTTTTTCGGTTCTGTAGATGAACGACTCTTGTCCGCCGCCTCGTACCATGATGGCGTCGGCAAGCTTATTGCGGCCGCCAGACGACGAGTCCCCGGCCCCTGGCATGTCAATGACCTCGATGTCAAGCAGCGACCAGCACCGGTCGGCAACGAGCTTCATCATGGGACCTCGCGTGTCCACGTTGGGCGCATCCATCTTGCGCTTCTTGCGAGAGGCGATGAGCAGGTGATCGTTGAGCAAGAATATTTGCATGGCCCTACGAGACTTGTATGTGGCATTGTCGAGCTCGACCCACGGCCCTGCATTCTGGATGACGTGGCGCCCAGACGAGTTGGGAAGAAATTTTTGCGAGCCTTCGACATTCTTATACAGGGCCTGCATCTGCGAGTTCCAGAGCGCGCTTCTGTCTGCTACGGAGCTGCGCTTGTCTCGCTTGCTGAGCGTCGTCGTCTGGCCTGGTATGCTCGCAGGCTCGTCGTTTTTGGCAGTCGCCGATCGCAACGCCGTTGTGTTGGTCTTGAGCTCGGACATGAGGTTACGCAGCGTCCGCATCTCGCCCTTGAGCTTCTCTGCCTCTTTACTAATCTTGATGAATTGCGTGCGGTTCTGTAGTAAGTTTTGTTGTAAATCAGATGCGGCACGAATCTTGAGCTTCTTGAGAGAGTCTTCAAATTCGCGAATCTGACCATCGGTAGCATCGCTGAGCACAGCTGCCACGTATTGATCCGGCACGAGGGCGGGATCTCGCAGAGCCTTGATGTCGATGACGGGTGCAGCGCCGCCTCGGGAAGGAGGTGGGCGTCGGTCTTTTTGATCGTATCTGTCCATTGACGGCAATGCCGGTACCGAAGGTATTGGGCCGTCCAAATCAAGCGGCATGTTGTTGAACCGTGTCGAGTATCGTTGTTTGACCAGGTCCGACGTCTGCCACTCATGTTAGTCCATGACTTGTACCAACGCTCATTACAGCTGCCCAAATAGTACCTTTCCGCCAGCTATTGGCGGCGGTCTTAAGAGAGGCCGCATCGGCGGCTCGCTGGTCGCACCAGGAGGTCCTGGGGCGACGGCTGTGTTGGAACCATCTTGCAGGATGGGACTGGAGATTTGTCGCGGCGCGCTGATGGTGGGCTTTGCCTTGCGCTTGCCGCTACGCAGGGAGATTTTGCTGCGTTCCTCCGACATTGTGGTATTGAAAACGAAGATCAGGCGCGCGCCAGGGGATGAGAATAGAAGAGGGGGCCGCGCACGGCAGGACGTTTGTCGTTGATCCCAGCAACGACGAAGCTGGTGGTGAGGCAGCTTCGGCGTGTTACAGTGGGTGGGTGCACCTATCAGGAGGCTGAGCACTTGCCGACGCTGCTGCTTGTTGGCCCAGCGTCCCGAGTTTCTCCCGCCCCGCACCCAAATATTCCCGCGGTTGACAAAGCTCCCCTGAGCAGTCATGCGGGCTGGCCGCAAGCGTTCATCAAGCTCTCGAGGCCAAAAAAAAAATCAGCGTCCCGGCGAGCGCATCACAGACCCAGCTTCAACCTCGAATCTTCCCCCGTCCGTCCCTGCCCGCCCTCCAACAACAGTCCATCGACCTACGACACTGTCGCTTCTCTTTTTGGAATACCTGCATCATCCGATTGCCGTTTCTCTCCCGCAATCTTTGCACTCACTGCGCCTCTCCCGAGTCACCTCGCACACACCCTCCTCACCCACACAGCAAACCATGGTGCAAACCTCGACCCTCGTGACGGCGTCCGTCGCCACCGCGGCCACCGCCATTGCCGGTAAGTGCGGCCGTCGACCTCCATCTCTTTTCCAGTGGATGCCGATCAAAATTCTATGCGAGAAATAATGAGCCCCGTTCCGACTAACCTCGTCTCGTGTTCCCGCTTCCGCCGATGCAGCCTACGCCATCTACTTTGACTACCGCCGCCGCAGCCAGAGCGAGTTCCGGCGCAACCTGAGACGCCACGAGCGCACGCAGGCCCGCGCAAAGGCCAAGGCCGAGAAAGAAGAGGCCGAGGCCTTCTCGCAAAACCTGCGCGCCACCGTCAAGGCCAGGGTCGACGAGGCCAAGGAGGAGGGCTTCCCCCAGGGCGTCGAGGAGCGCGAGGCCTACTTTAGCGAGCAAATCATGGCTGCCGAGGTCATGAGCTCCGACCGTAAGCTTGAATCCTCAACATCTAGGATCCCAGGGCGCTGTTCCCTCGCGGGCGCATAACTGACAGAACCGCTCTTTTACAGCTTCCAAAGCCATTGACTCGGCTCTCGCCTTTTACAGAGGTCTCAAGGTCTACCCCAGCCCCGGTGACCTGATCAAAATTTACGATAGCACTGTTCCCAAGGTACGATATGATGTTGCTCGATTGATTGGTGCGCAGTACCTGCTAACAACGGTAGCCCATATTGGACATTCTCGCCGAAATGATCGCATACGACTCCAGCCTCGATATCCGCTCAGTGCCCTCCGGAAACCCCGGCGGCATCAACCTGGGCGATATCCCCAGCGTCGGCCTCGACTAGATTTCCGTCTATATCGAGTCCCTCCCGAGGGAGTGTGTAAAATTCGCCATGTCGTCTTTGAACATACATGACAACCCGACTTCTAATCAGCAGCGCGCAAGCACTCAAGCTGCAGCCTTTTGAGGTTCTGTCTCGACTCTTGCGTCCTGCGCTAACCACCAAATTTCAAAAAAAAAAATACGAGGCCAGTTGATCTAACTTCTGGCCTTGGTGTACCATATTGTCCTTCTTTTAGGCTTCAGATAGAGCTTTGTGTAAACAGTATACGGTCAGAGATACCGCTACGAGGGCTTTGGGAAAGGCGGCTATGGTAGCGTCTCCAAATAAAATCATGATCCACGACTGGCTCGCCCATTATTTGCTACGTTGAACTGCATGAGAGCTTCAAGCGACTTTCGTATCGGCAACTATTGGCATGTAACAGCGGTACTCAAAGAATGTACAACGGGAAAATGCTCATATTCATTCATACAAGTTCTCATCAATATCGCCAGGTAACTACTCTGGAGCCTCTCGAACAACTATGGCTTCCTTTTTTCTTCCCTTGCGATCCACGCGCTCATCACGCGGGTCGAATCCTCCATTACCCCAGAGCGCCCACTCGGGCGTCGGCGGGCCCATGTAATCCTCGGGCGTCCAGTCGCCGTCGGGGCCGCGCTCCTCGAGCAGCTCAAAGAAGCGGTCGTAGTCAATGTGTGTGTGCCACTTGCCGTTGACGTGGAAGCGCTCGCTGGCCAGCAGGACGCAGCAGCTGTGGGCGTGCTCGGCAGCGATCCCATACGCGAGGCCCTTTTCCTGGAGGCGCTTGTCCAGCGCGCGCACAAACTCGCAGACCTCCCAGTAAAAAGGTACGTTGGACATGGTAAGGCCGGCGTTGGACGATGTCGACGTGCCGCAGTACGTCACACCCTTGATCTCGACGAAGCACGGCAGGCCCTGCTCGATGAGCCGCGCGTAGCCCTCGGCCTCGTCCTCGACGTTGAAGCCCTTGACGAGAGTCAGGCGGAAGACGGTGCGGTGGCGGAAGCGCTTCTCGCGGAGAATATCAAGGCAGCGGTTGAAGCGCTCCCAAAAGTCACGGTGGAGGGGGCGGTCGATCTTTCGCAGCGATTCCTTGTTGGAGGCGTCAATGGAGACGTAGAGTTGCGTCACGGCCTTGAGATCAGCCAGCTGGTCCGGGTGCTGTGCGTTGCACACCAGGAAGGAAGAGATGCGCTCTTTGTGCAGCATGCCGAGAAACTCATTGATGTAGGGGTAGAAGATGGGCTCGCCAACCAGGGAGAGCGCACAGTGGCGGATCTTGAGTGCTTCCGCGAAACGCTCCGCGCGAACTCCCGGTACACCGCGCATCATCTTAATCTTCTTGTAGTGGTTCTCCTTGACACCGTCAAAGATCAGCTCCGGGGGGTCAACGACCCAACGCCAGGTAGTGCCGACAGGGTTGGTGCCGTGACGCCAGCAGAATACGCACTTGTTGGAGCACGATAGTGATGGCGTCGTTTCCATGCACTGGTGGGAGTTGATGCCGTACAGTGAGTACTTGTAGCAACTACCTCGACCACGCAGAGCCGACTTGGTCCATCGGCAGATCTTGACACCGGAATGCGATCCTACAATGGCGTAACCTTGCTTTGTGAGGGCAGCATATGTCGGAGAATTCTTGGCGACCATCTCCTTGACCTTGGTCTGGGGGCTACTCTTGGTGTTGTTGTAGGTGGTGAAATCGACAGCGATGGGTGCCTTTGGGTTGGCATCACCGCCTTGCGACTTGATCACGCGGCCCAGATCTTCCACATCGTCAAGACTGCTAGAGCTTTTACCGTTTTCGCGCTTCGAGGGTCTCTCGTCGTCGAAAACAACCTCACCATCGTCATAGTCTTCCTCCTCTAGCTCCTCGTCGCTTTCCACAGGCGCACCGCTGCCAGCCACGCCTTGGCCAAGGTAGCCGGTGCGGATGATTTGGCCAAATACTTCTTCGACACCGCTTGACCATTCGCTGAAGCGCTCGGCATGGTCACTCTTCATGTCGCCCATGCCGACGGGGTAGGCTCGCTTGCGCGCAGTCAATTTTGCCATCCACTTGTCCACTTCCTTGGCCTGGAAGCAGTAACCTTCGGCCTCATCAGGCCAGCCTTCGCGATCACCGAAACCAAACACAGAGTATCCCAGTAGCGGCGAGAGCGGCGCCGTGTCAATTCGAAAATCGTGATGCGTCTCTTGGAGATGCTCGAGGAAAGTATCGTTGATGGAGTCGATGTTGTAGCTGGGGATCAGGAAAAGGTAAAGAAACTGTGCGCAATCATCGCTCTTTGGGGGCGCAATGAAATAGTCGTCAAAGTCAATTTCGGTCAGGTCGAGAAGCTCGGGCGCAAGAACTGGGCGCGCGGTTTCGACGGCGAGCTGTGCGACAGATTTCTCAAGCTTCGCGATGTAGTCCTGGCCGATTTTCTCCGTTTTGGTGGTAATAGACGAGAAGAAGACGAGTATTTTGACAGGTTTGTTCAGGTCGATCAGTTCCTCACTGGTTTCGGGCTTTTTGGTCACGCCGCCTTTGATCCTGCGAGGGCCGACAGTCTTGACGGCGGTCTTTTCTTGTACTTGTGGCTGGGGTGCATTGTCCGGCTTTTTGTAGGCAACCTTTTCGTAGGCGGCATGTTCGTACAGTTTGGGTATGACTTTTAGGTCGGGCTTTTCTTCGTATGCGTGCATGTACAGGCGAAGCACAACAAGGCCGCAAAGTGCGAGTAAAATGATGGGTGTTCGATTTGTATGCCAGACATCGAGCAGCCCTGGCGACTGTTAGAGGGTTTTGGTTCATTAATCAGCTTGATCTACACTCTCACCATTGATGTTGAAAAGAGCAGACTGCCCATTCGCACCGCTCAGAGGATCCATGGCCAATGCAGTTGTTCGCGTGCCGTTGTTAAAATGGCAATTCAAACTGTCGCCCCGCGATGGAATAATTTTGGCGGGGCGAATTACAACCCACTTGATAGGTGGGATGGGAGTGCGCCTGGATGCACAGTTGGAGTACCTGGGACAAGAACTTATTTGACCAACATCAATTTTGATAATTTGTGACGCATGCTCTGGTATGAAGATTGGGTTCTCTCTACGAGATGTTTCATTTCTGAGCATTTTCACATGATCACCATCACCGCTATGCTCAGTAGTTTTGCTACCGCATATCTGCGTGACCGACGTGAGTATGTGCGTGAAAGAGAATAGGGGCAAATCTCATCAATCCAAGCTTCTCTACACGCCTGGCAAGTAAACACCACCAACACAATACTGCGAATAGTGACACATTGGCCATTGACTTCGAATCAAATTCAACCACTGGATGCAGGGTACCTATTGTCATGCTGACTAACGTTGGCCCTCGCTCGAGGTGGACCTCTGAGGCGTGTCCAAATTGGGACTAGCGTAAATCACGCAATCGAGGAGCCCGCCTTTGGGTCAAGGCCTTGCCAGAAGACGACATGACCTGCTCCTCTTTCACTCCTGCAACCTCTTTGCACGTCACTTCGTGGACAGACAACTGCCAGCGGGCACGAGACGGTTTTTTTCATGTCGATATGTGATGTATTGTACTATGAAGAGACGTTGCGCTGTTGACGACTTGACCGTGCAATGGGTTTGCCCCACCCGGCTGAAGAGAGGAGTGTCGCGGGCTAATGAGACGAAATACAGAAAATTCAGGGAAAATCACAAACGCCGACCATGAGACAAAAGGCACGCCACTGCATGGCAGGACCATCTTTACTCCTTGACAAGCCTTCCAAAGGCGGAGTAGTAGGCACAACCAGGGACGTGGCTACGGCGACCAGTCTTCTCATCGAAGATGTGGCAGCCCTTCTTTGCTACGTTGGGAGGAGTATAGACTGGACCGGGAGAAACCTCTGTTAGCGAACCGACGACAAGTGTCAACGGAGTTACGGAAGGGATGCTCACGGTGAAGGGAGACGGCGAAGTCGCTGCCCTTGTTGGACACACGGTGCAGACCGAGCTCATCGGCCATGTACGCGACTTGATTTTCTTTATACGTCTTTTCTGTGATGACCTTGAGGGGGCCGCTCGATTCTCCTTGCTGGGGAAACTCGTAGCGAGTCTCGGTCAGGTTGCCCTTGAGAATCTTCATTAAGCAGTGGGCGTTGCCGTGGTCATGGATGGGACTGCCCTTGCCGGGCGACCAAACTAGGACAAGCTGATGCGGAGTCGTGTTAGCGGTGACAAATGGACACTTGAACGGAGCTGTGATGTCACGGGCCAAAAAGGAGAGAACCCGACATACCAAGTTGCTCTTGCCGTTACCCTCGTCGACGAGGTTTCTGGTATAGCCTCTACTGGCATCACCAAAAGCATACTTGGCCCAGTTTCTATCACGGGCATCGTACAGCTTCATGAGGCGAGTGAGGAATGTGACATCGATATCGTCCGAGGTCAACCCCGAGCAGGGACCTAGAGCCGACTTGAGGGCGAGTACAAGCTCCTCGAAGAGGTTCTCGTCGACGCGCATGGAACTGGCAACAAAGATGGAGTCGAGCGGCAAAGCGCTGGGGAGCACATTGATGGCCATGATGCTGGAATGGAAACAAGGGTTACGTGAGTATGTGTTTGTGTTGCTAAACTGAGAACAGAGCAGTGCGAGGGATTAATGATGATGCTTTGCGAGATGGACGCTTTCACGCAAAATCGGAACAGTGCTGGGCGAAACTGGGCGGCGGTCACCTGAAGAGGGGGGAGGCTACCACTCTTACCTTACGTTACAGGTGATAGTAAGACCGCACTGTGGACAGTGGGGCAGCGAAGCGAGGCATGAGGAGGACCTTGGTGATACGACATGGAACCGGAAAAGCAAGCCAGCTTGCCGGCTATCGGTGACGAAAAAGGCTCAGAGCTGTCGAGTCGGCAACGTGGCCTAAAGCATCACTGCTGCGCATTTTTTTCAACGCTACGGGGTGCTTTTCGAGCGGAACTTTTTGGCTCTCTACTGGCGCGAGGCACATCCAGGAAACCGATAGCGGGCTCGGACCTGACTTGAACGATTTCTAGTTGGCTGATGGGTTGGGGCCAAGTAACGAAAAAAGTGGATGGCTGCACGCGGGTTTTTAGCGGCTACCAGCGCGACAAGACTGAGAGGCGTACAGCGGACGAAGGAGCTGGAAAATGCACGAAATGGCGCGTAGATTGATGTAGAAATGCTGTCGAGGCGATGTGATTGAGAGTAGAAGCAAATTGAGAACTGTTTTATTGATCAAGATTGATGGTGAAAACATGCTGGTACGGCCAGGCACTCGGGGTTTGGCAGCGGAGCAGAGTGGGGCAGCATACCTCGGACCGTGCAAGTTGACGACGTAGGCACGGTGTGGGCGCACTGTGCGATGGCGGCCAGCGGGTCAGAAATGTCACATGGAGGCAGCGCAAGGAGGCTTGCATATGCTGCTCATATTAATTGAGGAGGAGCAAGAGAGCGGCTGGCTGAGACGTCGCCAAGCGTAATTTAACCCATTGTCAAGAAGACGGACGGGTCGTTGCAGCTGAGTGGGTGCACAACCCTTGAGCAATGGAGAGAGAAGAAATGTGACGATGTCGCGGGTGTCGGCAGGTCTAGGGCTGGTGGGCACCTGGGGAAAAATACTGGTAGACTTGAATGTCTTGAGCTTGCACTAGTATGAGGCGCGGGGGAGCACGGCGTTGTATTGGAACTTGGGAATGAGGTCGCGGAGGAGAAACATTGTGCTTCCTGGCCAGCCGTCCGGGGTTACATGGGCAGCTTGTAGGTTAAATAGGGCCTTGTATTGCGTGGGACGGGGTTGCGGCTCCGCGTCGATATAAATGGTAGTCCATGCATATTTGTATATCGGTGCTTTGCTATTGAAGATTTTGAGAATTGAAATCTGGGGTGAGCCCGCGTATGTAATCCGTAGTAAATGGTAAGTCACCAAGGCCGATCAGATATGATGCTTTGGGCAGGGGCCAGTTGGGTTACCTGGTTGGCAATTTGCCAAGTATCAATTATTATTATCTGTAGTTACTGCGCCAAGTTGCCAAGGTTATCGCGGTAGCATCACAAAGCAATAAAATACCACATCTATCCGGTAACGTCGTAACAAAGAGAAAGTTGTTGCTAGCAAGTCAAAGAGCAAAAAAAAAAAAAAATAATAAAATAAAAAAATAAAAAAAGTCATTCGCCGTCTCGGGGATGTATGCAGCCTTCGGACATTGGATCTGATAGCAAATGTATTATTAGGGTCGGCTGACTCTTTTGCCCGGCTGCTGACTGCTGAACCCCAGAAAAAAGGAGACCAAAAAAAGGGAAAAAAAAAGAGGTCTCTGCTCGGTCGGTGCCGATGGCCCGGCGCAAGAACAAGTTCCCAACGACGAGAAACTGACCAAGCTTGGTGTTGTTACTTTGTACTCTGTACAAAGAAAAGCGTTGTGGCCAAGCATGCCATTGTTCTCTTCAATATGTGGCTATTTATAATATAACATGATATATACCTCAACTCGTACGTCTTGTCGTTTTCTTTTTTTTTTTTCCGTGCCAACTTTCTCCCGTCCAGAAAACCAACAATGCCATCGACATCCGCCGCCGACGCCGCCGCCGAAACCGCCGCCACCACCACCAACACCAGCACCATCACCAACACAATGCAGCAGCCACAGCAGCCCGCGCCGGGCCACCGAGCCAGCGCGGACGAATCTCTGCAAGAGCCCTGCAGGAACAGCCGGGGCTGGCGCAAGATTGTGCGCAACTTTACGCCGTCGTGAGTTACTTACTACTAACCCGTTATTTACCGCCGACAAGCCGGCCGCCTCTTCAGCAAAGACGTTTGAGAGGGTGCTGAGCTGCACGACGCACGAAAAAAAAAA
>JAEIJG010000664.1:0-21788 GCA_037289395.1 Beauveria scarabaeidicola
ATAATAGTACTTTAAGTAGGTTACCTACTAGTAGGTGCTTACTTCTAGGATACTATATAAAGGCTTAATTACCCTTATAATTATACCCTCTAGGTACTAGTTACGAAGCTATTATAGTAGCTTCGTAAGGATAACTCGTTAGAGCGGGGTATTTAATTATATATATACCTAGGTAATATCTCTTATCTAAAGGCTAATTTTTCTTTAGGCGAGTAAGGGAGCTAGTATAATAAGTAGCCACTAGCTATTCCTCTAGATTATTAGTAATTCTATTAATATAATAAATTTACCTTAATTATTATAACTATAAATTATAAAGTAAGATTTCTTATAAGGCTTATTAGTGCCTTTACCCTTTACCTTATATACTATTTATACCTTAAAAAGGTAGTACTAGTTATATTTATTTTTATTATATTATTTAAATTAGAAGACGCCTCTATTAAGTAGCTACCTAACCTTATTAAAATTAGACTTTTTAAATAGCTAGCCTAGTATAGTTATTAGGCTCTTCTCTTATAGCTTAGTAACTAGCTCTTAGTTAATTTATTCTTTAGTAGTAATAAAGGCCTTATTAAAGAGGGTATTATTAGAAAGAGCCTTTACTAAGAAGGCTTTATTAAGTATAGATTTATTATAAGGTGTCTTATTAAAGAAAGCCTTATTAAAAATAAATTTAGCTAAGAGGGCCCTATTCTAGCTATATTTACTATATCCTAGTTATATTAACCTCCTTAGTGCTAGCCCCCCTTCTAATCCCTCTTCTACTTCCTCCCCCGCTATACTTCTATTACTACTAAGTTCGCTAGTAATAAGAGTAGTTATAATACTCTCTCTACTACTTCTTCTAGTGGCGCTAGGCTCACTAGTAGTAAGAGTAGTTACGGCACTCTCTCTACCACTTCTTCTAGTAAGGGCGCTATTAGTAGTAAGGGTAATTAGCGTGCCCTCTATACTACTTCTTCTAGCTAAGGCGCCGTCAGTAGCGAGGGCAATTAGTATACCCTCTATACTACTTCTTCTAGCGGCGCTAGGCCTAGGTTCGCTAGTGGCGAGAGCTAGGGCCTTTCTTAGGTATAACCTAATAACTATTAACTAGAAATTAGCTAGGCCGCGTAGTATATCTAGGGTACACGTCTCTCTGTATATAGTAATAAGTCTATATAGCCCTTACTAGCTACTTTTCTCTTAGAATATAAACACTTCTAATTATAAGGGAAGACTTCTAATATAGCTAGTAACTAGACTATTCCTTATTCTAAGGATATCCCTTACTTACCTCTTAGTTAAGAGCTTTTTAACTTTATTAATAGCTTTCTAAATAGCTTTAGTATAATAAGAGATAGATATATTAGGTAAAGAGGCATTAGTTAATTAGGGGTATACTCTAAATACTAGTAGGGTTAGTATAATACTATTAGGTCTAGTAGTATTATTAATAGCTTTAATAGCTACTTATAATTTCTAGTTAGATATTATATTACTACTTATTTCCTTATTAAGGATCTTATAGGCGTAGTAGAGGACTCTATAGTACCTTTTTACTTTACTAATAGTATTATAAGCTTTAATAAGGGCTTTATAAGTCTAGATATTTAAGGACTTTATATACTCTTTAAATTTAGTAGAAGTGAAGTTCTTACTAGTATTATATATAATATAGTCTAGTAAACTAATATATATATCTATCTAATATTCTTTAATTATATTAAATATATCTTAAGCCTTCTAGCTAGTTAGTATTAAGAATTAGGTAGTTTAGAATACTATAGTAGAATTAACTATATAAAGTACTAGGCGTCCTTAGATATAGAAGATGTTTATAATTATCTTAAAGTTAAACTTAGGGTTATCTTTAAAAGTAAATTTAAATTAGCTAAGCGCTTATATATTTATCTAATAGTAATAACACACTTTATTAATCTTCCTAATAAATTTAAGATTAAATTCTTTATTAGTATACTTTAGGATTTAGCTTAGTTAATTAATAGAGAGGTGCTTAAATCATTAATATAGTTAGTAGAGCTAGGTCTTAGAGAGCATAAAAGCCATACTTTTAGTGGCATTAATTCACCACTAGGGGTAGCCCTATTACCTTATAACTAGAATCTATTTATTACCCTAGATTAATAGGTTATTTAGGTTATTAAATTTAACCCTTATCTTATCTATATTAGTTAATAAAAATAAAAAAGGTATTAGTATTAATAGAATTCTAAAGTTAATTATTCCTAGGCTTATTAATATATAAACTCTACCTTTAGATATAGTAGAGCTAGCGCTAAATTTAATAATTAATATAAAGGCATCCTTAATCTTAAGGTATAGTATTATTCTTAGTAGTACCTTAACCTATAGCATACCTACTATTAAGTTGCCTAAGGCACCTATATCTAGTAGGATCCCTTAAAAACTCTACTTATAGTATCTTAATATTAATATATAGATATCGCTATATTCTAGAGTTATCCCTAGGTCTAGTGTAGGTATAGCGGTAGCGTAGTAACCATAGCTACTAGGTTAGCTTAGTTAGTTAGCTAATAGAGTGTAGCGGGTAGTAGAGTTAGCAAGTACAGCGGCAACTTCACCTAGGGTAGGTATATTAGCTATAAGGAAGTTATTAGTAATAGTTATTAATAAAGTAAAGAAATTCTTACTAAGTTTATCTTTACTATTATAATTATTATTATTAAAGAGGTTAGTAATATATATCTACTCTAGTAACTTATCTACCTTATTAGGGTACTTATTACCTTTAAATTTAGTTAGGAATAACTAGAATCTCTTCTCTATTAGTAGTAATCTATAGTTTTTCTTTTTAAACTATATATCGCGGGATATAGCACGCTTAGAGTTAGAGTGCCTTATTAACTAATAGCTAGTTTTACCACACATATAGCACTTCTTAGTATACCCTCTAAATTAGCTAGAATTACCTAGGGTATTACTATAGGTATTCTAGGCTTATTAACGTTAATTATTATAGGTGGGGCGGCGGCTATTATTATTAACTAGATAATTATAGTATTCTTAATTAGTAATAAAGGCAGCCTAATAACTAGTGGCCTTCTTCTTCTTATATAAATTAACTACCTACCTAAGCTTAGTGGCGAGGCTATTAAACATTAGGTCTAGCTTTATTAATACTATAGTATAGGCTTTAACGTTAATAATAGTATTATAGAGAGTCTCTCTTTTCTTACTATTACTATTACCTTTTTCTTAGTTAAGGCTATAGTATAGCTTCTAAATTTAGTTAATAACGTGATTAATATATTTAGTTATAGGCTTATTAGGGCTTTTATTAATAGTTTTCTAAAGACTAAGAGTATACTATTTAATATAGTATCCCTCTATTATAATTAGTGACTTAAAGTACTACTTAATATATAGTATAAAACTATTATAATCTAGCCTAAGGTAGGATAACTACACTATATAGTATTTAGAGGCAGCACTAATTAGCATAATAAGTAGTGCCCTTACTTATACTACTTCTAGCACTTTAAGGCGGCTATATTTATTATAAAAGATATTAAGTTTAATATAAATAAATTTATCCCTCTTACTAAAGTATTTCTTATAGTCTAAGTAACTCTTTACTAATTATTTAAGCTTATAAGAGATATTAATAACTTATAGTTAGCCGCTAACGTCCTAGCCTTAGCTTTAACCTATCTCTAGTTAATATATATTATTATTAGCTCTAAGGGTAGCTACTCTAGTAGCTATAGCCTCTATTACTCTTCTCTTAAAGATAACTTAAGGTAGCTAGTTATTATCCTATTCTAACATTTCCTCCTTCCTATATAAGTCCTCTAGTACTTTTATAATTAAGTATCTTAGCTATCTAACTATATAGACACTATATTTATATAGCTAGTTATAGAAGCTATAGATAATAATTAGGTTTCCCCTAGTAAAGGTTACTATTATTTAGAGGGTAAAGTCCTTAATAATATATATAAAGATCCCTCCTAGATTATTATCCTTATTTACGTAAATAAAATTAATAATAGTGTTATTAATTTAAGTAATAATAGTAGTAGGTATATTAATTATTAATAGTTCTATATCTTCCTAATCACTTAAGATAAATTTCATATATTTAGTAATAGTTTCTAAATATATAAGGGCCCCCCTATAATCCGCGTTCCTATTACCTTATTATAATAAGGATATTATATTATTAGATAAATTTAATAGTTTTAATTTCTTATAATAGAATAAGATGATTAAATCCTTTAGGAATTAGTGACTTAATAGTCACTAGATCTTTTTTAGGAAGAGGTTATATTTAAGAAAACTCTATAAGGGAGTAATACGTTTATAGCAGCTAGACCTATTAAATTAGCTTATTTAGTAGCATAATATTTTTATATTAAAATAAAAAGCTTATCTCTTCTTAATAATTCCTAACTATCTATAGTTTTATAACCACTAATTAGTATTAGTATCATAAGGGGTTATATAGTACGATATATAGGGGTTCTTTTAGTGTTAATATTCTTACTTGCTTAGGGCCACATTTACCTTATTAAGAGTTACAGGTCTATTATACAGTTGTGGGTCATTTAATGTAGCGAGCTAATGAGAGTGCTATATTTAGTGGCTGCAGCTGGTGGCTGCAACACTTATATTATAACCTAGGCTAGAATTATTATCTTTTTCTTTATAAATAACCTAGTTATTTTATATTATAAGTTAATAAAAAAAGAATTCTTTAACTTATATAAAGAAATTATAATAAAGTATAATATTAAAGCCCTAAGAAGTCTTTACTAGTTCTTAATAATAGAAATTATTAGAGATTAAAAGAATAAGAAGGTTTAGTTTTCTTAGAGGTCTTATATCTAGAAAATTATATATTAATTTAAATATAATAATAAGAAAAAAGTCTAGATCCCTTTATTAATAGAGCCTCTAGTTACTTTTAATAGTATAGCTAAAAAGGAGGCTATTACTCTTTACTAGTTAATTATTAGATTAATTAGATATCTAGCTATAATAACTTAACCTAATATTACCCTTATTACCTTAAAACTCTCCTAATTTCTTACTAATCTCTCCTAAGAGTATATTAACTAAGGACTTAACTATATTTAGTATCTAAATTAATCCTAGGACCTTTATATTATCTTTAATAATAACTAAGAAGAGCTTATAACTTATATAGATATTACTTTTAGTAATAATCTTTAAGATAAAAAGAATACCTAAGGGTATATTTTATAACTTTTTAGAGGCCTTATTTTTTATTACTTAGCTAAGTAAAATATAGTTATAACTTTATTAATAAAAACTAAGCTTTTAGCCTTTTCTTAAATAATAAAAGAGATTATAATATTTTAATATCTATATACTAATATTAATTTCTTTTTTAATAGTAATATTAAGTTCTTTTATAATAATAGCTAGATAATTTAGTTAGTTAAGGAGGACCTAATTAAGCTAATAATAAAACTTTATTATATTAATATTTATAACTATTAGGTCTATTAAGAAGCTAAAGCTAGTACTTTTAACTTATAATAGAAGTTTATAATTAAAATAATTATAAATAACCTTATTAAGGCCTTTAGTAAATAAAAATTTAATTAATTTATTAAGATACTAGGCCTTAAGGTAAAACTATTACTAATAGAGGTAGCTAAATTTACTACCTAGTAGCTAGAGCTAGTGCTACTAGTAGTGTTTAATAATAATAAAGTTAATTAACTAAAATAGCCTAAATTTAACCCTACTAATAAATTTATTATATCTTAATAACTAGGTATAGTGTTATTACTAGTTAGTTAAGTATAATATATAATATCTCTTTAAAGCCTAAATAACCTTTTATTAGGTAAAATAAGTATATTATTTTCTAATACTTAATAATTAAGTAGTTTATATTTAAATATAACTATAAAGTTATTAGATTAAGTTAGTATATATAGTTTAAATACCTTAATTAGGGGATACTAAAATAATAAAAAACTTAATAATATAGACTATAACTTTAATAAGTTTATATAGTTTTTATAATATTTAATTTCTTTTTCTTTTTATAAGAAAATTAAGTTTTTATTTTAGCCTTAAATAACTTATATCTTTTTTTTATTTTCTAATATATATATATATATAGTTTTTTATAAGTATTATATTAATTAAGGGTTTAAACCCTTATAGTAATATTATTTTTTTTACTTATTATTATATACTTAAAAATACTTTTTTATACTTTAATCTAAAGTAACTTAAAGCTAAAGGGGTATATTAAATAGAAGGGTGTTATAGGATAGACCTATAGGATTTAGTACCTATAATAAAAGTAATATTATATAGTAGAAGACGTACCTACCCTATAAGGGTGTCCCTCGTTCCCCCTCGCACTATAGCTTCTTTTGCTCCTTAATTAACACTGTTTCTATGCCCAATCACTGTTCCGCGTGACAGTAACCACCTCTGAGCGGCAGCAGAAATCTCTGCCCCACACTCAACTTGTCTCATCAAGCTCTCAATCACCAGCCGTTCATTCTCAAGAAACACTCAATCTGACCATACATCAATTGGACGAATTGCTTTCTTTCAGCTCAACATAAAAGGCAGCAGACTGCCTACATCACATTGTAAAGTTGTCAAGCACTCACCGGGAACAAACGCGTCAGCCCAAGAATGCCCATCACAATTCTGCGTCCGCAGCCCGCGGCGCAACAGCAGCCTGCGGCAGCCGCAGACTCCGACTATGATTCTTCAGATTCAGATGGAGGCGTTGATGTGCAGGGCGATGTGACCATGCGCGCGTCCAAGCGCCAACGGACGATAGTAGAAGACGACGCAGAGGCGGATGAGATTCTCACACCCGGCAGCATCATCACATCGAACCCGCAATGGATGCGGCAAGTTTCTTGACCCCCCGAAAAGAAATTCTCCCCAGAACCATACGCTGACGAAAAACTCAACAGAGGCCACGGCACCTACGTCCCTCACGGGTCCACCTCCATCACTTCCTCCCTCGCCGGCACGCTGACCAGGACCAACAAGCTCCTCTCTGTGCGGCCGCTGCGCGCGCGCTACACGCCCGAGATTGGCGACCTGGTCGTGGGCCGCATCGTCGAGGTGCAGGCCAAGCGGTGGCGCGTCGACGTTGCCGCGTCGCAGCTGGCCATTTTGCAAATCTCGGCCATTAACCTGCCCGGCGGGATCCTGCGCAAGCGCACCGAGACGGACGAGCTGCAGATCCGCAGCTTCTTCTCCGAGGGCGACCTGGTCGTCGCCGAGGTGCAGCAGCTGCACCAGGACGGCGCGGCGAGCCTGCACACGCGCTCGCTCAAGTACGGCAAGCTGCGCAACGGCGTCTTTGCGAGCGTCAGCGGCACCGGCGGCGGCGCGGGCGTCGTCCGCGCCAAGCGCCAGGCGTGGACCATGGAGCCCGCCGCCGTCGGTGCCGCTGCGCACAAGATGGACGTGCTGCTCGGCGTCAACGGCTACATATGGATCAGCCGCCACGTCGAGGGCGACGCGGCGGCCGAGGCGGCGGGCGTGAACCGCATGGAGGAGACGGTCAGCAGCAGGGTGTACTCGAGCCAAAACGACCCGGTGGACGTGTCGACGATGCGCGAGATTGCGCGCGTGCGCAGCGTCATCCTCGCGCTGGTGGAGAATGGCCTGCGCGTGGACGAGGACACGGTGACGAGGGGCTACCACGAGGCCGTGGAGTTGGGCAGGGAGACGCCGGATGATGATTTGTATCTGGGCGGTGAGCGAGGGCGGCGGTTTGCGGCCGTCATGGCTGGTGTATAAGACTATGGGGGAGTTGTGCTTTTTATACAGATCAAGTACGCGAATAATGGATGAAAAGTTGCAAATCACGATATCTGGGCCAGCATTGGTTTGTTATGATGTGGTTGTCATTCTCATGTCATTCTCAATATATCCGTATACATACAAGAAACCCGACTAGCTTCGTACAATTGTACATGTCAACGTAAGACTACCAGTGTGTTGACGGGTGCCTTTGATATCGTCATCAACAGACATCATCCCTAAAGAAAAGATGTGGGCTATGGATGCAACATGCCCCCCCACCCCCTCCCGGCATGCAGCCACGAAGCTGACTGAACTGCGCTTCGCTCACGTCAAGAAGCGTCTACATGTGCTTTTCCGCAACTGCCGTCCCAGAATTTCTACTCCTTGGGTGCGGGCCTAGAGTTTGGCACGTCTCAGCTGAATAAGATACGCAACGACGGGCATCAGAATGGCCCACCTTAGGATGGTGCTCTTCTTGCCGCGGCCGCCGAGGGTGAGGACGAGGCCGATCCAGTAAAAGAGGCCCCTCTTGGGGTTGCCGTCGCGGTCAAAGTTTGGCGTGAGCGAGGTGAGCGCCTGGGTGCGCGCCAGCTCCTTGAGGTCGTAGGGCATGTAGCGCAGCTTGAGCGCCAGGTCGGCCCACCCGGGCACCTTGCAGAGGATGCGCTCGTGGCTAAAGGCCTTGAAGGAGAAGGCGCCGTGGTAGTTGCCCTGGCCCGAGGAGCCGACGCCGCCAAGGGGCGTCTGGTTCATGGCGGCGTGCCAGAAGCCGTCGTTGATGGTGGCGCCGCCCGAGGTGACGTTGAGGAGGACTAAATGGCAAATGTGAGCGAGAGGTTTTCGTATTCAGCATGTAGGGGCGCTTACCCTTTTCGTTTTCGGCATCGGAGCCAAACGTGGTCAGGGAGAGAGGCGTGGGATCGACCTTGTTGGCAATGTCAATGGCCTCGTCGAGGGTGTCAAAAGGCAAAATGGACCAGATGGGGCCAAAGCTCTCCTCGACCATCATGCTGTCGTCAATGCTGTCGACAAGCACGGCCGTGGGCTCAATGATGAGCTTGTCCTCCCACATGTTGCCGCCCATGACAATCTTGCCCTTGGTATTGTCGAGCATGCGCTTGAGGCGGTTAAAGTGGTTAATGTTGACAATGCGCGACCAGTCGGGGCTCTTGTCAGCGCCGTGGGGCATGAATTTGGCGTGGACCTTGTTGATTTCAGCAACAAACTCGTTGAGCACGGGGCGCTCGATGAGGACGTAGTTGTGCGACAGGCAGACCTGGCCGGCGTTGAATGTCTTTTGCCACATGAGGCGCTTGGCGGCGAGCTTGACGTCGGCGTTTCTCGTGACAAAGGACGGGTTCTGGCCGCCGAGCTCGAGGATATAAGGCGTCAGCGTCTCGGCGGCCTTTTTGGCAATGATGGTGCCGACGCCCTTGCCGCCGGTAAAGACAATCTTGTCAAACTTGTGCTCCATGATGTGCTTGGTCTCGTCAACGTTGCCGTTGACGCAGATGTAGCAGTCCGGGTCGAGGTACTCGTCAAAGATCTTCTTGAGGACCATGGCCGAGTGCGGGGAGAGCTCCGAGGGCTTGAGGAGGATGGTGTTGCCGGCGGCGATGGCGCCGATGACGGGGGCGAGGTTGAGCTGGAAGGGGTAGTTGAAGGCGCCGATGATGAGAATGGTGCCGTAGGGCTCGCTGCGCAATTTGGGGCCGAGCACCCAGTACTGGAAGGGGACGTCGTCGACGGCCTTGTCCTTGGCCCATTTCTGGACACTGTTGGCGACGTAGATGGCCTCGTTCTTGACCCAGTCAATCTCGGACAGCTGCGCCTCAAACTTGCACTTGCTGAGATCCTTCATGAGCGCCTCCTCGATGAGGGCGGCGTTGTCGGCGATGCCCCAGTAGAGCTTGCGAATTTGGCGGATGCGAAAGTCGACATCCTTGGTCTTGTTGGTTCGGAACGTCTTGCGAATCGTGTCGATGCTGGCGGTGATATTGTCGAGGCTCGTGGGCTCGTACGCCGGGATGGCTCCATTGGAAGCCATGGCGGCAATGTGCGACGATGACGATGCGGCCGAGGGACGTCTAAAGGTCGCTGGGCGGGCAATGGCGGGCAGTCGTCGTGGACGAAGCAGCGAGAACAAGGGAATTGTTTCGAAAGTTTCCGAGATGCAATCTCTGATGAACCAAGGGGGACCAAGGAAAGTGAATGTCAACTGCAGTCTGCGGGGAGCTTCACCTATGTACTGACACAATTGGTGCCCTTCTTTCCTGGGGAGCGTCGTACAGTGGGACCAAGGTAATCCAGAGCAAATCACCACCAATTCCCCATGCTGCTTGGAATTACCTAGCTATGTACTATTAGGCAGCGGAGACACGGGAGAGGAGCTAGGCAGATTGAGCCGAGGCCGACGGAGCTACTTTATTAGAGGCCGTCTCCGCCTCGACGGGCCTGAAGCGTCTCATCAGTGTTGCGTGCACTAATAAATAACCAGGTAGCTATTGGCGGCTGGTCGAGCGTTGATGAGTATAATGACAGGACGAATACGATGGAATATCATCATTTTGATGCCAAGATGCCAAGCTTGCTAGGGCTGTCTCACTGTTCCTTGCATTGCAAGTGTAGTGGCAGACTGGCAGTCACAATGTTTGAGGTAGCTATCCAACCATGTAGCTGTGGGCGACTCACTACTAGCCTCTAGGTACCTAGGTACCTAAAGCCTAGCATCACATGCTAAATAGGTAGCCTACCTATTTCAATACTGGTGTAAGCACCACTCGGTACCTAGGTACCAATGGGAATACACTGGCTAATGAGTGCGCCGCTGTGGCTGCCGCCCCAGGAAACAATTTCGCCTGCGACATTGTTCTCTGTTGATACAGCGATATACCTTTCCAATTTTCCCTTACCGAAATCGCCCAGTTATGGAATCTTCAGCGCTTGCTGGCGCCAACTGCGGCCATTGAGGGTAGTCCAAAGGCACACAGGGCCTTGATGGGTCTAGCAGCGGCTTGCACTGTCTTTGACACAAATCAGATGCACATCTCAGACTTTGACGTGCTCATGTACGCATATAATAGTCCGATTATATAACAGCGAGATTGTCCATCGTGGAGACGGCGCATCGAGACGGGGCCGACCCCGTAATAAGCTCCAGCCTGTCTTGGCCCTTGGGCAATAGTCTGGTTGTGAAAATATTCCTAGAATTGACGTCTTTTACAACGGCCGGGCTACTCACTACATATTTAAACAATCAAGGTAAAACGAACTCGGGAAATGTATCTACCTGCCAGGGAATCATGCTGCTCGCTACCCGCTTATTGCCTTGCGACTCAACAGCCACAAACCAGCCACAACTTGTTGCCTGTCAAGATCTTGTCTGTTGAAAGGTGACACAGATCGGACAGGGCTTTTAGGACCGGTGCCAAGATGCGCGAAAAAGCTTACGAGAATGGCCATCTATCCGCCGTTGCGGCGCCATGTGCGACACTATACCGAAACCCCAAAGTTATGCGCCGCCACATCTCCCATACGAACCAAGCTGCTCAACAGTGAAGCTCCCTCCGAAAGCACATATTGCACGGAATTCAAATTAAAAAACAAAACAAAAAAAAACAAGCAGACACAACTCTGAGAAGTGAGCATCTTATTCGTGCACTGCAGAGCTGAGCCTGTCTACGCAGTGTCTCACATTGTAGTATTCCAGTCGCGGCGTCGGCGTGCGCCGAAACCATCACGTCGTGCTTGTCACTGGCCCAATTCGGACTTTTGTATATCATTATACCAACATCCGGCTTCGAAAACGGAGATGAAGGGTACAAAAGTGTAAAGTCTTTCCTCTTGCCTCTTTCTAGTCTTCCTCGCCCTTTCAACACTATACTACACATTATACTTCCCGACCAAGGTCATCGCTTTTCATTATTCCCGTCCGCCCACGCAGGAAGCGACATGTCTCTGCGACAGCGATTTCAGGCTTTAACTCGCCAGCTACGAGAAAGGTGTCGGTCTTGACCGCCACGTCCAGAGTCCAGCTGTAGTCAGCCGCAAAAAAGCGACAGCCTGGGCCGTCTGTCGGTGATGAGCCAAATTTGTCAACACGCTCATGTCGAGGCATGAGTCAGGAGCAGCCTATCCAACAGCTAGCCCAGTGCTCGATACGCCATTTTTTGCATGCAGAAACCAACGTCATTAACACGTGCATTGAAACATGTTCGACTTGGCTGCAGTAAATTTAAAACTTGTTTAAGAATTTTCTGTTGAGAACAGCGCTAGAAGGTGCCAATTGCTACCCACATGTTGTTCCTGCAGTCTACAGATGAGAGCAGGGACCCATGTGGCGCAACTGAGGTCTGTCACATGCTAAAATGTTATCAAATGAGCACCCTTGTTCTGGTCAAGAGGATAACCCTCAACAACAATTGTGTATCTAGATGAACGAGCGTAGAGCTGTCAGTGTCATACATGTTTGAAAAGAAGAAATATATAGGAGAAAGGATTGCCTGCTATATGCGGTCATGTGAGTGACGACTTGCCCTTGATGAGATATTCAAAGTCATGGGCCAGTGGGAGAATACAGCCTACAGGACAAGGGAAAATGGACTTCAGCAAGGACTCAATGCTTGTCCCGTGCGCCATGAGTACCATGACCAGACTGACCTGACTCCTCGCTAGGAATCTAGGATATCAAACTGGGGTGGTAAATCGGCTTTATGCCCCTGTGCGAGTCACAGCGCTATGCGGACTAACAAGAGTGAGAAAAGTGGTCGGCGGTTCCTAACTAACTAAATAATGCGCGATAAGCAACATATGTACATGTGTTACTGAGCACGACTCTACTCTATACAGATTAGTCAACGGCCACATGTCAACGACATGTGGACCGCCACCGTAGGCAGTCGCTTGCATGACGAGGACGATAAAGATGCGCTACTTACTGGTACAATGCGTATTTTTGGTTCGACAGAGCAAGCAGCTTTGCTATCAGTGGAAGTGGACACTGCGGAAACCGGCGGCCCCGCCGACAAACTAATTGCGCTTATTCTTTGCAGCATCGTGACTTGCAAGGCGTGATAACCAACAGAAGGGCAAGGCTCGAGGCGATGATGCAGCGAGAGCAAAGATGGTATAAAAGACTGCACTCTCCAACAACAACAACGAGACCCCGACTCGTTTTGTGTTTCGGATCAAAGCATCATTCATTAGCCGTTGGATAATCAGGGTCAATTTACGCTGCAGGCACATGCAACATGATGACTTCTCTGGCCTACATTATACATACTGGGTATGACCGTATGACCCACAGACTTGAGCAGAGGGATGGGCACGGGCAGACCACGACTCACAGGGGCCAAAAATAAAAAACTCTGGCATGTGATGGCCCCAAGGAATAGCTCCAGTTAACAACTTTGTTGAGCACAACTCCGTTTTGGGACGAGCTAGTTTTAGTCATGGGTCTATCACAGGCTTGGGCTTGGTGCACGGCGGAGCCAGGCACCGACCGGGGCCCTTTGTTGCGAACCCCCGGCCTCTACAAGCCCTTGCTCGCCGCAATCACACAATGGAACAAGACGGGGGCCGCGGGACGACCAGCTGCTCCGAACATTTGTTGTCCGGCGGTCGAGCGACTGAAGTCTTTTGTTCGTGGGTCGATGTGATTGGGATATATAGCCCCCTCCCCCCTCGACCCGCCCTCATCCTCGAGGCCTGTTGTTGAAATAAACCTCGTCCTCTTAACTATCAACTATACAGAGATTGTCAATTGTGCTATACAGACACCACACTCACACCTAATTGCCTGCCCATTGTTGCTTGCTAGTTTGTGTCACATTGACAACCACCACCCGTCGTTTTCCACGCCAAACCTGAACAAGCCATGTCTCTCACTTACAAAGCCCTCGTCGTCGCAGCCGCGCTGGCCCAGCTCGCCGGCGCCATCGATCGCAACGACCCGCTCGAAGGCTGCCCTCCCGTCGCGCGCACCATCATCGAGGACCAGAGCGTCTTCAACTCGACGGGCGAGACGTCCTTCAGGCTGCCAGGCCAGCCCGATGACTGGCACCTCGCCCTGACGTTTCGCGACGAGCGCGCGCGAAACACAATCTACGGCACGTCGCAAACCCGCCAGTCGCTCGGCGTCATCGTCAGCGTCCCCGAGAGCTTCCCCGGCAGCGACGCGGGCAGGCAGACCAGCCTCTGCGTCTACCGCCTCGAGCAGCAGCAGAGCGCCACGGCCAACGAGCAGGCTTCCTGCGCCGGCATCCTCAGCGACGCGTGCATCAGCGCTTTGAACAGCGTCCCGGCTGCCAGCGACGGCTCCTGCCCGGTCCCTGATATCGCCGACGCCTGCGGCAACGCCAAGGTTGTAGGATGTAAGTGCCGAATCGCAACAACAACAACAACAACAACAACAACACACGAGTTCTAGTTTTGACCGGAAATCGGCTGGCTAATCAACCGACGCAGCAACCACCACGCCCCTCGTCTTCAACAACACTCTCTGCTCTACCAATGCCACCATTCCCCATTCCGACGCCATCCCCGACGGCTACCAAAACTACGTTACTTTTGCGTCTGGCGAGCTGAACCGGAGCGACGCCAGCAGGACGTCCTTTTCCGTCTACAACGAGCACATTGTGCAGCCGGCGCCCATTCTCATCACGGCCAAGTTTGGCGGCAACGCCACCGGTGGCGTTGCCGGCGGCACCACCCAGTCCAAGCTGCTCTGCCTCGCGCCGAGCAAGGTCATCCAGGGAAGCCGCACAGCCGTCGTGAGTGCTGCCGCCGCTGGCGGTGCCACTACTGCAGCCCTACTCGGCGCCGCCAAGCCAGTGTTGGTAATCAGTCTGTTGTCCAGCATCCTGGCGGTGGCACTGTAAAACGACGCAGCAAAAAAAAAAAAAAAAGAAAAAATATCATTCTACACGAACCGTCGCTTTTTTTCTTGTTTCTTTTTTAAGCAAAGGGAGTTTTGAGGAGTTTTCTCATGGACATGATACGACTACGATACCATGATACAGCATACTAGATTTGTTTTCACTGCGGTCAATACCCCAACGCAGCAGCGGCTTGTATAGCTGCCTATAGAGTACAGGGAAATTTTAATGATGCAGATAGACTTGGGCTGCGCACAAGTACATGGAATATAATGATGCAGAAATCAACTTGGGAAATAACTCAACTCGTGTCGTCATATCCCGTGCAAAACGTAAACATTGCTCTAAACTGGCACAACAACGTCAACCAGACAAGTGGTTGATTTGCCTCGGTTATACGCTCAGTGTAAGCCAGGAGGAAGGCTGAGGGGGCTGAGGGTGGGCACTATAGAACAATTGGCCGACGGATAAGTTGAGCAGATCAGACGAAAACGCCAAACACACAAAAATAGGGCAAGGATAGCAAAGAATGGGCTTGCATGTGATGTTGCAACAACACCTTGGCAACCTCGAATAATTGCACACAACACAAAGACAATGTCGCTGGTCCGGGAAAAGGCAATACCCGAGGCCGCCACCACCCGCGCAACGGGCGCTACGACCAGCCCGCGCCGACCGAAGTTTTAAACAATAAAATAATAATAAATAAAATGAGGCTGGCCACGACAATGACGTGCGCACATTGCATTTCTTTTACTGAGTGTTTAAAGACTCTGCGATCTTGCGGATCTGATCGGCAGGGCCGTAGAATGACAGTTTGCAATTTGGCGAGCGTGCTGTTATTACATGATCCTTTCAAGGTTGCAACTTAATTTGGAGTCGAGTGGTCATGGCCGCCGGGAGCTTCCAACAGGGCACTATTTATTAGGTCCATGATGAAGCTTGCCTTGCCGTACCCGGGACATTGTAAAGTGGCAAAAGTGGCTCTCTCTCGATTTTTGACAAGACAAAAAAAGACACTTTGCGGGGTTCTTGATGCATGCAGTAGATGCGTTTTTATACTTTATTCAACGAGATTGCTCACACGTTGGTGCTTTGGCTGCTGCAGTAGATGCGCTTTTATACTTTATTCAACGATTGCTCACACGCTGCTACTTTGGCAGCTGCAGAAAATCTGTTTTTATACTTTATTCAACCATTGCTCACACGCTGGTGCTTTGACTCCTTGTAAAAAAAACACATATTTGACGACAGAAAACAATGTGTGGAAAAAAAAAAAAAAAAAAAAAAAAAAGAAAAAAAAAAAAAAAAAAAAAAAAAAAAAAGAGGCGCGAGAAAAAAAAAAAGGCTTTCAAGGAGGGTACATCATCTTGTCAATGCTGCTTCTCTGGCATATCTGGATTCACCACTCGTAATACCTGGCCCCAATCCGGCGAGGTATCCTCCAAACTCCCTATGCTGTTGCGGTACAGATTCTTATTCTGCCCAAACGCACCCATCCGCGAGTCTTCCGACGCGCTCGTGTTGTCTCTCTTGATCGACGTAGCTCCTTCGGTGGCACCAAAGTAGTCCACTACGCCCTGCACCTCTTCGCCCCGTCCTCCGTTGTCGCTGTCATCGTCGCCTTTGTACCTGTTGCGGCGCCACACCATAAAGGCAATCAATCCCACAAACACACCGGCCGCCGACCCGCCCACGGCGATGCCCACAATGGTGCCGTGCTTCAGGCCAGAGCCACCTTCGCTGTGGGGTGTAGGTGAGGCCGTAGCGGAGAGCGTAGCGGAGGGCGTGTTGTTGTTGTTGCTGTTGCTGTTGCTGTTGCTGTTGCTGTTGCTGCTGCTGCTGTTGCTGCTGCTGCTGTTGCTGCTGCTGCTGTTGTTGTTGTTGTCGGCGGCGGCGGCGGCCATGGTCGACACGGCTGGTTTGCCAGTTACTGTGACTGTGCGAAACGTCGCGGGACTGTCCTCTACTATGGAGGTTGCCGGTGCCTCGACTGTCTGGATGATTGTTCTGGACTCTGCATTCACCTAGTGGCGTCTGTCAACCGACGTGCTCGCGAGACCATGCTGAGCAGGTGCTCGAAAAGTACCAACGTACCTGCGTAATTGTGACCACTTTTGGTGGGGGCGGAGGCTGCGGTGATGAAATTGACGAGACCGACAATCCGGAGCTGGATGATGGTTGTGGTTGTGGTTGTGGTTGTGGTTGCTGTGATGGTGGTGATGAGGGTGGTGATGATGAAGCCGGTGATGAGGGCGGTGATGAGTGTGGCGGTGACGAAGCCGGCGATGGGGGCGGCGATGAGGGCGGTGATGAAGAGGGTGCGGCCTTGACCATGTTTCGGTCTAGTAAAATGTAGGAATACAGGCCATCACTGCCGCATGATTCTTGAGGGTATCCTGGGCAGGGCTTGTTGCAGCTGCCGTCGTCCGTCGTCGAGCTAGGCGTCGTGTCGCTGCACCAGCACTGGTCATCCTGAACCACGGCGTAGGCGGACTGACCCCTGCACCTATCACCGCAGGCCCCCCTGCTCTGGTAGAGACTCGAATCTGAGATTGAAGCCTTGTTAGCAGCCCGTTTTCCATCCTCGGCGTCGCGAGACAGCGTCAAGGGTGTACGCACATGATCCCGAGGAAGCTGTGTTCGTCGTTGAGCACAAACTCGACAGTGCTGCCGCCTCCAGCACCAGGAGCGGCAGAAACGACGTAAAGTACACGATGCGGACCATGGCCATCGATGCCAGCCACGGCTAGTAGTGATGGCTTTGTAAATGCTTTCGCAATGTTGGCAATCCTACGACCAAGGCAACTCCCTGACCCGAAATGACAAAGACGAAGAAGCAAAAAGAACAACAAACTCACATATCTGACGCCTTGTTTTGGGCACAGGCTCGACATAAAAGGAGAAAACCTCTCACACAACAAGATTAGCCCCGATTGCAACCAACATAGCTGAACCGGCGCAGCCCAAGTGGGCGGCCTAAACCAGATGGGTATGTTTTTAAGGTTTGTGTCGAACGATCCGACACATCCCCGCCCACGGACGTATGGAGCAGACCTTGGAAGAAAGGGCAACCGAGGAAAATCCACCGAGCGCGTCGGCTCTTCCTTCGATCAGCGTGGCTGCGCCGCAAACGGCAACGCGGGCGAGCAGTTGTCTCTGATAGGCTGCCACATCACACACATGCACACACGGCATGTACATAGCATCTGAGCGACTGATGAGTTGAACAATCTTGTAGTTCGAAACGGGAACCAGTGTAATTGTGCATGGCTTCATTGTGCCGTTGTGCTTCCCGAGCTTGTCAAGACCGCGTGTCAACATCCATGTCGGATCATGCCCGATACTGTCCCGGCGCATCAAAGGCAGGGTTTGGGGTATTCAGAACAAAGGGCTGAGCCAATTTAGAAAGCTTGCTCCGATGCAGAAAATACTCTTTCCAATTCAACACTTGTTACACTGGACTGAGACAGTGGACGGGAAAGCTGTCAAGCTTATGTCTCCCCGTCCGGCGATGGGGTAATTCGTGTGTTAAGCTTCTCCATGCGGCTTGCATGTCATTATCCGGAAGAAAAAAATGATGAGAGCGGGAAATCCAAATAAGCAAAAAGCAAAAACTCAAATCGCGAAGCGTTTTTTGCTTCCTGCTCCTTGGGCTGCGTCAAGATGCAGTCAAAGCCGAAAGGGTCCCAAAAAAGAAAAGAAAGTTAGCCACGATTGCGTCCTCGCCTACTTCGGCGAGATAGGACACACATCTGAGCACGAATTACAGCGCAAAATGTTTCGAGATTGCCCTCAGCAGTGCAGCCATCGCCATCGCACGCATGGCATATAGCTCGCTACCTTTGGCCAGAAAGTAAAAATCGTACAGGACATGCCAAGTAGACCACTGTAAAATTGCGCCGTCTTTTCAAAGCATGAAGCCATTAGTCTGGTTTGAGATAGCAAAGGCCGCCCGAGTTTTTTTCCTGGCTATCGTTAGCAACGACATCAGTGCAGCCTCAGTCATACAACCGTGCCACCCCCGGATTAGGCCAGAGGCCGCTGGCTGGCACTAGCATGATAGCGCAACGCAGTTAAATGTCGCCCCAAGAGAAACTGACTGAAGATGCGTGGCTGTTTTCCGATAGCAGTCTGGTCGCCAGGTGTCGAAAGCCAGTGTTGTCTCACTGGTAGCATGGCAACATCGACAAGCCGTTTGACAGGAATGTGCACCAAGTTCCGAAGCTTCAATGCAGACAGAAGCGTGGTTAAAACTGTCAGTTGATGTTTTTTCTTTCTCCATGTCTCAATCGTTGTGCAAACGGCCCCGAGTGTTTTTGTTCGCACCGGCTGCAGCTGGTAAACACGGGATTCCGGAGATGCCGCACGGGAAAAAGGAAACGATCAACAAAGCTGCATCGTTTTCATCATCCCGAACAAATATCATGCTGGCAAAAACAACCTTGTGACCCGATTTCTTGAGCGATGGCATCGTTCTTCTCTCGGCGCATGCGGGCCGACAGCTCAAACCGGCGGCGTGCACGCGCAGTTCGGCGGACATGGATGGTCACGCTAGGAAAACGTTCGTGTCCTTGTAGGCCGCCCAGGGCGGTGACTCCGGAAACAAGCACACCAACGAATGTCCAAGAAGCAGAGGAAGCGATATGCTGCTTATGGCCAAGCGTAAATCTTGGAAACCTCGCTAATCTTCTACGAGCCGGAGCCATTGCCAAACGGATGAAGGAATGCTAGGGGAGGAATTGCGAGGCAACGATGTTGCTAGTAGCCCTTTGCCGTTTGGTCTCAATCTTCTTGGCGGGATAATCGGACAAGATTAGATGGGTAATAATAAACTCGAGAAATAGCCAAATAAACAGACAATACGTTGATCGGTGTGGACGGGACCATTCATAATTCATTATCTGCTGGAATGCGGGAAATCGAAGGCTGCTAGGCGACGCCCACCAGCAAGGCCCGGTTCGCCTCCGCAATCCAGTCTTTCAAAAAAGTAACACGAGTTTCCCGAGGCGGAATAACGATTATACGGACCGTTGTAAACGTGGCATGCTGACAAGGTCGCTAAAGCTGTTTCGTCAGCCACGGCCCACAGGTCACCACGCCACATTAAAGTGGCGTCGCCCTTAACGCGTCAAGTCGCGTCTCCCACCCACCCAAGCCTCTGGCCAATCCCCATCTACGCAATCACCACGTCTGCATCGTTTATCATAGATTTCGTTTGATTTGTGAAGACGGAGTTGGATCTTCGCATTTGCCCAGCATGCTGCGACAAGACTTTCACAGCATCGACCCGAATCGGCGTACCGTCATTGACCATCGGCGCAAGCAGTTCGCGACGGCCACGTACAAGGAGGCCGAGTACAATTATCGCCTCAACTTTTACGCGGACCCCCCGACCGCGGACATTACTCTCGAGCAGTTTGAGCAATGGGCCATTGATCGACTCCGCGGTACGTGTTCCCTGTGTCAATGTTTCTGCGTCGTTGCCCGCAGCGAGCGAAGCGAGGCCCAAGACTAACGAGAGGATGCAGTCCTGGCTGAACTCGAAGCATGCTCCTTTCGCAACAAGTCCCCCGCCGAGACGGCCCTGCACATGAAGCCGATCCTCGAAAAGTACTTGCCGCTCGACTCCAACTCGTCGGGATCGACCAAGCTCGCCGCGCAGCGCCAAAAGGACCACTACAGCCACTTTATTCTGCGCCTGGCTTTTTCCTCGACCGAGGACCTGCGCCGGCGCTTCGCGCGCGTCGAGACGATGCTCTTTCGCATCCGCTTCAACAATGATAGCCTCGCCGACCGCTCCGCCTTTGTGGCCGGCCTCAAGTTTGACTGGTGGCACCCCGTCTCGGACGAGGAGAAGCGCAAGTACGCCGCCGAGCTGGCCGCCATGGCGGGTACCTACCAGAAGAACGGCAGCGGAAGCGCAGAGGACGAGGGCTGGTTCCGCGTCGACTGGGAGCGCGTGCCGGAGCTGGTCGAGGGGCGTCGCGTGTTCCTCAAGGCCGGCAAGGCGTTTGTGCCGGTGCGCGAGCAGTCGAGCATGGTGGTGGCCGAGTTTACGACCAGGCTGGAGAAGCAGCTAGCGGTACGTTGATACGAGGCTCCCTCAAATGCACTCTACAGGGCGGAACTTGTAGAAAAGCATCACTGACCACCACAGCTCACGGCGCGCGCTCTCCCCCGCCTCGACGAAGACGACCGCCTGACACCCATCCTCAACCACCTGTCCAAGAACTTTACCACGCCCGACTCGGCGTACATGTCCAACACGGCCGCGCCCGACGGCGCCGTCATCTCGGCCGCCCGCATCGATCACCTCTCGCAGCACTTCCCGGCGTGCATGTCGCACCTGCACAAGTCGCTGCGGCGCGACGCGCACCTCCGGCATTACGGGCGGCTGCAGTACACGCTGTTCCTCAAGGGCATCGGGCTGAGCCTGGAGGAGGCGCTGGCGTTTTGGCGCGGCGCCTTCCACAAGGTGACGGACGACACGTTCAACAAGGAGTACCGGTACAACGTGCGCCACGCGTACGGCGACGTGGGTGGCGACTCGAACCGCCGCGGCGGTGGCTACAGCCCGCTGAGCTGCCAGAAGATCCTGCTGGAGCACCCGCCAGGGCCCAACGAGGCGCACGGCTGCCCGTACCGCCACTTTAACCTGGAAAATCTGACGGCGTTGGTGCAGTCGATGGGCGTCAACGACCGCGGCGTGCTGCAGGGCGTCAAGGAGGACAAGGACACCCAAAAGTACCACATGGCGTGCAACCGGTAAGTATGCAGGGACGAGCGTGGTATCGAAACAGTGGCTGACGTATTGTAGTGTATTTGAGCATTTGCACAAAAAGGAGATTCAAAAGGCCAAGGACGAGGGCATCATGACGGCCAACGAGCTGGAGACGATTGTGCACCCGAATGAGTATTTCAAGCGCAGCTACCTGCTGAAGAATCTAGGCAAAGAGGGTGATGCCAAGATGGAGGACTGATTATTCTGATGGTCTGATTAATCTGATCAGTCTAATTAGCTGCATGGTTTGAATTTTTTTTTTTTTTTTTTTTTTTTTTTTTCTTTTTTTAATTTTGATTGGTTGTGGTGGTGTTGGTTCGGGTCGTTTGCATTCGGGG
>JAEIJG010000665.1:1127-21715 GCA_037289395.1 Beauveria scarabaeidicola
AACCCATCGACGCAATTGACCAGAAACGAACCCCCCCCCCCCCCACCACTGGCCTGCATCTTGCCAACAGCAAAGACGTCTGCAAAAGAAGGTTTGGGTAGAGTCGCGCCATTATGAGCTGAGATTGGACGTGCGAAGCTGTCGTAGCCCCGGCACGCATGACTGATGGCTTGCGAATGATACGATAAATAACCTTGGGACTTTTTTGCTCGCTTGATGACTCTCTGCCCAAGCCAAGGACCAACCACACCAGGCCGCTCTCGCCGCTCTCGGGGCTGCATGTGGTGGTTACAGGGGTTGTCTCAGGTGGCAGGCTCCAGCTGGTCGCATTGCGCAAAAGAAAGCATGCCAATAGCTTCGCCGTTGTCTTTTTGCGCTGAAAAGGATGCGCTGTTTCAGCAAATCGTCAATCTTGGTGGGTTGGCTTTGTGTACTGTAATCGGATGCCGCTCTTTCCATGGTGTCGCAGGCAATCATGTACCGTCTCGACAAGGCAAAACGTGAGCTGTAGGGCTTTATACAGTGTAAAGGTGCCCTTGAGCCATCGCTGACTATGTGCCCGGCATGACAGCGCCAAGGCTCGTCAACATTCAAGGACGTGTTGCTGACCTCCCGAGTCGTCGCCAGTGACGACCGACTTGGCGCAAACGTGACGGATCAAGGGAGTAGACTGCGCTATCCTGCGCCATCAACTGTATCCCTCATTGTTGGTTCGTTTCGTATTCGAACCGTTCCTGTCTCATAGGGCGGACAGGTCAGCCAGCCGCTCGTCGCAGGACGCTGCGGCGGCGGGAGCATGATTAATGGAGAAGCTCAAGTCCGTCGCAAGGAGTTCCGCAATAGCCGCAGCAACGACCTGGAATGACCCAAACTTCCTTTCCATCCAAGGCGCAAGTTGGGCATCTGGTACCGGGAATCTGTGGCGCGTGAGAAGGCCTCGGTCAGTCAAGGATCCCAGACAGGCGCATGCTGTCGCATACAGCATAAACAGGTCGCAGGGCTTAAATGTAACGAACCTTTGGTCCAAGAGAGATAATTCCATGAATATCAATTACGTCAGGTATCTGGGAAGCATTGCGTGGCTCGCTCTGCTCTTCCCACCCAAGGCAAGGCAGGGTCATGGCGACGCAGCGGGGTGGAACCATTGTATGTCGTGATGTCAGAATAACGAAAAGGTTTGTCTGAGCTGAGCACAGCTTAAGTGGTGGGGTAAAAAGGTATTTCAAAGAGTAAAAGAAGCTGGAGTAAGAGAGATTGCCAGCGAGCAAGATTTGATAAGAGGCAACAACTGTAAAACTGTAGGTTGTTGAAGTAGGTTGATAATGGGCCAAGCAGGTTGTTGTTGGATGCCAAGGTAGTGGGGGCCGATGGCATTTATGGTTTTGCGAATTGCGACTAAAAGCAAAAAAGGAAAGCAAAAAAAAAAAAAGGGTAGAAAAACATAGAGAGACATGACGAGGCAGTCGGCTTTGGAATTGGGACACGGCCTTTCGGGTCATTAAGCGCGGTGGAACCCAGGCTCCTGGGACAAGGCGTGGCGGGAATGGACGACGGACCCAGGGATTGGGGATGAGGGATTGAGTGGACTGGACATGGTATCTGAAGATCGGGAGCCAAGCGGGCGGCGGCCGAGGTCTCGGGGCGGCGAGCGGAGCCGTATGTCTGGAAGCAGACGTGTCATCTCACCTGTGAGACGCTGTCGGCTATTGGCTAACTAGTTTGAACTTTGTGCCCTTGTGTGTGGCAAGCATATACGAGGAGAAAAAGGCGGCGAGATGGTCGTTGTCGCGTCATGAGGCGACACACGAGAGGGTGCACTGGGATGAAATTTGTCTTTGGTACATTGAGATCTGTGTTGCTCGATCGGTTGTGCATCTTGGTGTTACGCAAACCCAGAGCGCTGGTCCCGAGTCCGGAATCGGTTGCGAAACATGGGCTTGCGCAGCATGGCGCTGCATGTTACGCAGATCTTGCTTGGTACACCGATTGCGAGAGACCTTGACCCTGGAATTCGGTACTCAGTCTACTGAGTAGTTAGTTGCGGCGTGGTCCCATGCACACCCATGCAGCAAGTCACACACAAAGCCTCAAACCGGCTATCAGCTGCAGCTGGGTAACATCTCTAGTTACAACAAGACAAGTTGTATGTATGTATACAGGAGCAGGGAGACCGAGGGGGGAGGGGGAGGGGGCTGAAGTGAAAGAGAGAGGGTGACCAACCGCAAAGATTACTGATTTGAGCCATGCCTAGGTACGAATCACTCGCGAGTTACTTGCTGTGTCTTGTCTCTATTCGTTGAGATGGAGCGACCCCGTTTCTGATTGTACTGACAGAGCTGACAAGTCGACCAGGGCCAGTGAGAAAAAAAAGAAGTAAAAAGATGACGCATCTTCTGGAGCAAGAGCAAGACTGTAGCACAAGAACAACAGTGGGAAAAAAGAACCTGAAAGAGAGGCAACCAGGGAATACACAAATGGGTGGATAACACGATGATGCCAGGGCGGAGAGGACTCTCTCCTGCTGCAAGCCGCAAAGCCTCAAAAGCCACCACAGGAGAGGGCAATCGCCTGCTCCATAGTAGCCGCCGGATTACTGGGCTGCCGGGACATTGGCAGCCAGCACTAACACTAGCTTGGGGAGGTGGCTTTCCTCCCCCCTGTCCAATGTAAGTGCGGAAACAAGTACGTCGAATAGAGGAAACGAGAAAAAGCCCTAATGCGAGACATGGCATTTGCAACAATGAGACGGAGGAAAAGGGTCAAGTAAAAATAGCACCAGGCAAACAAATGTGAGATGGGTCAACCAAGACGTTCAAGTCACAGCTGAGCTGTGAGGAGAGGCATCTACGACAATGTGAGGCTAGACGTACTGGTTCGCAAGATGGGAGAATTTTGTTTGCCAGATGACGAGGTTGATAAGTTGCAACCCCTTGTCAAGTCATACATTATTTGACGTCATGTCCAGGTGACGAGGGATGAGTTTCCTTTGCGCCAATCTCTGGCAGCTTTTAATGGTAGTCTCATGTAGCAACAGCCTAGCTCGAATGATTAAAGACAAAACAAGTCCATGGAAACAATGTGCGGTGTGGGTGTTTACCCTGCTTCTCGTAACTTTGTCTCGCAAGAGCACATCCTTTGGTCTGTACTGAGTACCCTGTGGCCTGTGTCGCTGGTAGGCCGTCAACATTGCACACATACTTTTGCCTCCGCACGAACCGGTGCCAACACCCTATGTAGGACCGAATGGTGACGGAACAAGACAATTGGGCTTGTCTTTTGTGTGACGCTGGTCAACGAGCACAATGTGCCCGCACGCACCTAGCTCGCCACTGGGAAGCTGCGCATTGTCGCTTTTGCTGCTCAATCTTGATCAAGGTACATGGCGCGCTCCGGGGCCATTGTTCCTGCCGTGGTCCTCTGTCGATATCGAGGCTGGCTGAATTGGCGAATTTGACCATAGTCTGCTCCGTACGCGGGTTTTGAAACCTGGCACCCTCTCTTACCAGTATTATTTGATCGTCCAGGCACCTGGTGGCTGTCAGCGACAGCGAGATCAAACTACTGGCAAAGTCCTGTTTGTTGCTTTTCCAAAAGACACAACAAGCCACGATCAAAAGCCCTTTTGCAGTCACGGAAATCAGTCAACATCAATTCGTATGGGATCGAGATGGCCCTTGGATACATTGCCAGCGAGAAAGTCGTGCCAATCCGAGCCTCAGCCCCCAGCCAACCACCACCTTGCCGTTTTGCCCTACACGTGCCACGCACCCACCGCATTCGCTATTAGGTGCTGCATAGTCAGGTGGCCACCATAGCCCTGTGGTCACTTTTTTACGCACACATTCTTAGATTACACATAATTATTACCATAACACAAAAAAAGACATAAAAAATTAAGGGCATTATAGACAATTATCTAGCATTTTTATAGAATAATCCTAAAATTCCTATTATATAAGCGGCTTATTAATTTAATATACCGCGAAGTACTTTACGCTAATAGCTTAATAGTATTAATAGCTTAAGGCTAATATATTTATATAATATAAAGCTCTTAATAGTAAAAGAAGAAGTGCTTTTATATATAATTAAGTATATAGATAATTTAAATTTATTAATATTAAAATTATAAATTATAAGTATAATAAACTCTTTTATTAAAGAATATACTTTTATATAAAATCTTAAACTAAACTATATTAGACTATACTAGGTAAAGAACTTTATTAAATATTATAATCTTAATATCTTTTAAGGTAAAAATTAAGATTCTATAAGATTAGATACTAAATATATCCTTACTATTAAAAAATACTTTAAAAGGCTTTAGGAAGTTATTATAGAAAAGGGTATTACTACTAATAATATCTAGAATATAGATAAGATAGGTTTTTAAATTAGGGATATATAGAATACCTATACTATAAGCCTATATAAGAAAAAGCACTTTTAAAGGTTAATTCTTATTAACTAAGAATTAGTAACTTCTATTAAAGTAATTTTAGCTAAAGAGGACTTTATTAAACCGCCTTTCCTTATAATATAAGCTAAGGTATATTTAAGCCTATAGTATATAGTTAAAGAGCTCCTAAATAAGGTAATTATTATAGTATTAGATAGTAGATATTTAAATAATAAGATTAGCTTTAAATAGCTCTAATTCTTTAATTAATATACTAAAAATAAGGGCTCTTTAGCGTAGCGCCTCTTAATTATTAATAGCTACTATACTTATTATATATATAAATTCCTAATATATACTAAAGAGAATAATATTATTATTTTTAAGCTTCTTCTATATTTAATATATATTCTTTAGCCTCTTAATATAGTCATTTTTTCCCCTATAAAGTACTATTATTCTAAAGTAATTAGTATACTAGTTTATAATAGCCTTAACTAATTAACTAAGTTAGAATTCTTCTTAATTATTAATAGTATACGCTATTAATTATTAAAGAAAAATTCTATTAAATTAGCCTTTAAAAAAACAGGAATTTAGCTATATAAGCTAAATATTATTATTAAAGAAGTATATAAATTATATCCTAACGCTAATAAAGAAAAGGTAATACTAATACTACTATCTTTATAAGCTAGCTAGGTCTTTTCTTTATTATTTTAAACGCCTATAAATTTATATTTAATTAATATTAATTTTTAGTATATTAAGGGTTTAATAAAGATAATTTAAGACTTAATTCTATAGACACCTAAGATAGGAGGGTTAATTAATAAACTTAAATACTAGGTATTATAGCTATAGTATAGTGTTAAGTAAATTATAGCTAGGAATTAGTAACTTAATAACTACCTTATAGCTATTAAATTAATTTAAAAAAAATCTTATAAGAGATATAGAGTCTTAAATTATTATATAAAAACAGGCGGCGTAATAAAGGCGTTAGAAGGGCAAATAATAGTTAAAGAGCGTGAGGATTATAATATTAAGAAGGCGTAATATAAGGTAGCCTACACTAACGCTAAGTAATAAAAAGAAGAATAAAAGGCATAAAAAGAAGCTAAGAAGAGGGAAAGGGAATTACGCCGTGATAAGGCTATTTATAGATCTAATTAATGCTTAAATAACTATTTTATAGAATTAAATATATTATGTTAAAGTTAAGGCTTTTACTAGAGGTGGCCACAGGGCTATGGTGGCCACCTGACTATGCAGCACCCAATAGCGAATGCGGTGGGTGCGTGGCACGTGTACAGCCTACAGGCTACCGAGCAGCCCACATCCACCAGCCAGCCAGCACAAGGAGACGTCCATTTGAGGTCAGATTCCGGGAGCGGGGCGGCCCTGGAGCATCGATTGGGTGTCAGAGCCTTAACCAAACGGTCGGTAAAAGCAGCTACAGTGGAGGGGGTTGCCCATCTTCCCTGCTCCTCTAGCGTCCCCCTATTTTTGCGCGCCAGTCATGGCTTGGATACGACCTTGCCGTAGGGAAATTCGTCTGGCTTGCCGTGTTGTCGTCGACCCTTTGCAGTCTATCGCAGCCATGCGGGCCAGACTGCAGCAAGGGCCAGGCTGATCACGATGGTGAGAGGGACAGCAGACATGGGTACGTCAAGATCGGGAAAACTGGCAGCAGAGACAAAGCACCGAGTTGATTACCCAAGCTAGTACAAAAAAAAACTAACTGGTGGAATAACTCACTTGCCTAATCACGATCGCCGCTCTCAGCTGGGATAATTCTTGGTCAAGTCTGGCCAGAGACGTTAGCAGCAAACTATCGACGGTTATTAGCTTGTTGATCCTTGGGCGCACCAAGGCTTGAGCCTACATACATACTCGGTGCTTGCCGCCCGGCTGTACACTGCAGGTCGCTTTGGCTGGGTAGCGAGAAGTGCCTGGGTGGAGCTAACACCTAAATAATGCATACGTCTCAATATATTCACCTGCATCTCACGCAACCCATCTATTTACCGTTGCTGTACCGAGTCATATGTCCATATGATTGCCATCTGCTGGCGAGCTGCTAAAAATACAGTGCGTCAGCCAGGTGCCAGCCACACTGGAACAGCCTCGAAGCTGGCACGCAAATGGCCATCATATGAGGTGATTGGGCAGCCCTTGCCGGCAAAGTCTGCAGATTCTCCACAAAAAAAAATTCTTCGAAAAAGCTTCATCGCATAAGCCGACCGATGGTATGTGTGCATGTGTTGCAGGCAGCCTCTGGCGTATAGGCTATAGCTACCTTGTTTCAAATACAAGACCTCTTATTGGCCTAAAACACTCCCTACTTTTTATACCTTGTGCTAAATAGCTTACCTAAATAGATGTTGCTACACTCCGTATGACTTGATTTGAAATATTGGCTAAAAGATAACTAATCTATATCTTGACATTTCACTTATTCAACTCGAGTACTAGATAGACTTGATAAACCATTACTAATAATAGAAAAATGGCCCCTTACCATACTTATTGTATAAACCCTTATTGCTTCTAACAGCATCAATTACAAAGCGAGCCGCTGGAATATGGTCCTTGCCGAACCAACACTAACAACTCAGACAACAAAAAGACCAGATGGACCCTCGCAAGTCGCAACCACACAGGCAGGGACGTGCATACCGAATCCACACGGCGGCTCTCGTCAATGTCTCACCAGAAACCTCAACCCATTCTCGTTTCACCTGATGTGCGCACATGCCTGACGAAAAGCGATCACCGCCAGATCTGTGCGAGTCGCACAAGATCATGTCACACCGCCTCATCGCTTCTGCACAATGTTCTGGTTCGAGCAACTTTGTTGCCGCAAAACTTCGGGCCTAGATAGCATCTTGGTGTTTCTTGTGTTGGAGGTGCTGGTCCAGCTCACACGTTGTGTGATTTAGTCCGCACCTCATCTGACGCCTGCCTTGCTTTTACACGCCCGCCAATGCTTTTTTCCTTTTTTTTTCCTTTTTTTTTTCATATCATCTCGTGTGCCAGCAGGCGGCCAGCTACCTAGTAGTACACATTAACAGAATATAGGCACACAGTGACAGATGCTGCGGTTCTGTGCCAAAGAAACTAGATCCTACGCCCTGAGGCCTCAACTCTCTTGGCTGCGACTGTCCAACGTCAAACGCCGTACGCCATCTTCGGAGGGCTGTGCTGAATATCAATTTCTCTATTTTCAGCTCCTCGGAGCAGTCATGTTCATCCACAAGGAAAGCCTCAAGCATACTGTCCAATAGTCGTTTCAGGACCACGCACCACGCACCACACAGTCTCGGTGGCGCAAACGGCAGCATATAATAGTAGGTAGTTGAGCTAATGAGTATGATTACTGATATCCATCTGGATGCAGTTGCAAGGTTTCAGATTTCCCGGCCTCCACAGAGGCGTACAATTGCGCCTGTCGTTGTATGCGCAGTGCGCACCAACAAATCAGTGATTCCGCCTCGTGAGCGGGATACCATGCAGCACCCCGTATCTCCGTGGAGAGCAGAATAAGTCATGTTGCGCTGTCATGATGCACGTTTTCACATGAAAGAGGAACCCCACGCGCTGATCTCATGTTGCCGGCGCAATTACCCGTCAATATGGTCTGCCTCTACTCGTTGGTTCCGAATGCAAAGAAAGATGTACTGTTAGTCAGTGGGTAGATTGAACTAGACTTGCTCTGGTACTACCAGATCAGCATGCTGACCAAATAAAACGAAACTTGTAAAGGCGCGGTAGTGAGTCGAATATAGCTCCTTGGCCGACGTTGTTGCTTCTTTTATCATAATCAAATATTCCGTCACCCCCACCGCCAGAATACTTCAGCTCAGTGTCACACAATGACATCGACTTTAAATAAATGGTACTCGCAGTATCATTGAAAGCCGCAGTGATTCGCTATTCGAGCTCACATGTTGCTGGAGGCTTGTATCAGATGGGTACGCTATTGGCAATGGCATAGCTTTGCAGTTGCAGACAATGTCTCACGATTAATGATCGCAGCCCTGTGGATTTCCCTATTTTACTTCGTAATTAATTTATTAATTATCACGGCGCGATACCGGCTTAAGTTGCGTGTTCTACTTTTTGTGGGGCCGTTTGAGGCACACATTATTACTCCGTACAGCGGTCCATTGAACATTCTGGGATTGACGGCGTACTGGACTTAATACTACACGGACTAGGACAGCTCTGTAACTCTCGAGTCTGTCAGTTGCGGCGACAACGCAAGTGCAAGTTGGTGCGATCCTGTTCTCCACCAAATCGTTTTGCTTCAACACACTGATGAATAAGTTATAACCAAGCTGATTAGTGAGCGGCTGGCACCGATGGTCTGGTAACGTACCAGTAGTAACGTCCCTTGTTTCGCCTACTAGTTAGCTTTGAAGCTCCGTCTCGTCAGTCCTTGTCAGATCTGCGAGCGCCCAAGACCTGCTCCACCGCATCGAGTGAGTTTCACCAATTCCGTTATTTAATGGACCACTTGTCAAATTGAATGTCGCCCTTTGGTCAGACTGCTATTCTTTGTACGGCCAAGAGAAGCGCCAGTCTCATGGCGCCTTGTGCCGATCGACAAGGGCGGTGAGGCCACACCCGTCCATGCCTCTTTGGCGATGTGTTACCCTGAACTGCAGGTATGCAGTCAGTCCAATGACGGACTTGGCTCGTTAATTATTAATGGCTGGCTGATGAGCGTCATGCCGAGTGTGGATAGCGCGTAATGCTCCAGAACACACCAAGCGTCGAGGACGTCGCGTCGGTCAAAGTTTCGGGACCAGCCTAACCTGGCTCGCCGCAGGACCTTTTTTTTCCTCCTCTTCGACTCAGTACCAGTATCATTAGTTACGAATTGCAGTTGCTGCTCCATTGTGGACCGTGTGGTGCCGATGCGTCAGACAAGCGGGCTGGGGTTTGGGGTGTTCCTGCGATCCAAACCCCGGTCAATGTGTACCAGGGTTGGAAATAGTCATGACAAGTGACTGACTGATTTAAATCAGTCACATAGGCTCTGACTTATAACTTGACTAAAAATAGTCACTTACTATACTAAATGACTAGTGACTAACTTAATTTATTTATAACCTTAGTGATTAATAACTAACTAGTTTTAGTTATAACTAAAAAAAGTTATAACTGATTTTAATTATAGTTATATAACTATAAGGGTAGGTTTAATAGTAGGTAATATTATATAAATACTATTAGATATTATAGCTAATTAATACTAAGATTATTAGAAAACTAGTTTAATATCTATTTTATATAATAAAATAAGGAATTAAATAGATATAAGATATATATAATATATAATAATAGATTTAATATTATAAATTAAATATAAATATTATAAATTTATTTTTATATTATTATAGATTTATTATATTATAATATATAACTTCTTATTATTTTCTAACTATTAAAGAAGCTTTTTAATTAATATATTCTTCTATATTAATTCTTTTTATATATATTTTAATAAATATTAGCTTATATATTATTATCACTTAAAGCACTAGCTTAAGTGGCTAATTACACAGGTGCTTTAAGTATTAGCCGGTTATACTTTAGAAGAGCTAATTCGCCCCACTTTATCTATAAACTATAGAGGCTATAGTAACTTAACTATAAATAGCCTTAATTATATATAAATAGAACCCTTTTTTATATTACTTAATTAAGACTACTAAAACCTACCCTATTCTAACACTAATTAGTAGTTATCCTTAGGGACTAACTATAGACTAATAAAGCTCTAGAAGAGATATATAAGAGATAACTAGTCCTTAGTTTATATTAACTAAAGAGATTAAATAGTACCCCTTTTTTAATAAATTAGTATTATATAAATTAAAAAGAGAAGCCTAATACCTTCTCTCCTTATTATCTAATATAATTATAATATTATTATATAATACCTCTTAATAAATTAGTGCCTTATAAATTAAAAAGATAGAATATATATTAAGATAATAATATATAACTATAAAAGTTAATTAGATAAAAATAATAAGTTCTAATACTAACCTTATTAACCTTTTAATTAGAAATAAAAGTAATAATAAATAAACTATTAGAAACCCTTATCTTAAAAAGTAAAGCTAAAGCTAAGAGCTTTTAATAATTAGTAACTAATATTATAATATATTAATTTTAATATATAATAAATAAAGCCTTATACCCTTTAAAGATATTAAATACTTATAATAACCTAGAATAATACTTAAGAGAAATTAATAATATAAGAGTATATCTAATTAACTACTATAAAAATAACCTAATAATAAATATACTAGTAATTATATATAAGTACTTCTAATTAACCTATTTAGACTAGTTAAAGGAAATCTTTAATAATATAGATAAAAAGATCTAAATAATAATTAAAAATATATTATAAGTAAAAGGAGTTTATATTTATAAAAGATTAAGTATTAAGATTATAAATACTTTATCTAAAGTTATTAAATAAGATAGACTTTCTTAATAAGATAAAAAAGATAATAATTATAAATAATATAATAAATTACTTATATAAGGGTTAAGCTAAATATCTTTAAGATCCTTAAGATTATTAAGATTATCTTATTAATCTATAATAACTATTAAGAAAGATATTACTTTAAGACCTAAGATAATATAAAAGACCTTAGAAGAATAAAAAATTACTATTAGTAATAAAGTATTAGAGAAATTAAGTTTTTTAAATATATTATACTTACTAAATAACTTTTAAGATAAAGAAGAAGATAATAATAGAGGTAAAGATAATTTTATTAAGGTTAACCTTTCTTATTAATAAATTAATAAAAGAAATTATTATTAATAGCTAATATTATTAGGATATAACCCTAAAAGAGAAAAATAACCTAAAGGTAGAGTTATCACATCTTCGTGAGTAGGAAATGGTGCGCGACCATATTAAGCCTAACCTAGTGATAAAATTAAAAAATAACTTATTAGACGTTAAAAAGTACCTAATTCTACCCCTAAATAATATTAGTATAAAGCCACTATATTAAGAGTAGTTAGGGTAGATAGTTTACTACTAGGGATATATCCTAATACGCCTTTATAGCTAATATATATTATAGTAAGCCTAAGGTAGTAGTAACCTAAGAGAGACTAAAATTAGAGAGAGAACTAATTAATAAGCTCCTCTTCTTAATTAAAAATAAGTTTAAAAATAAAGTAAAAGAGATATAGATTAAATATAAGTAAACTAAGGCCTAGAATAAGGCTAGAGTAGCCTTAAAAGGGGCTAATACCTTAGTTACTTAAGAGGTAGTCTAGGCTATTATAAAAAAGATAGTTATATAAATACTTAAGAAGAGCTAGAATATTAGCTAACCCTAGCTTCTAACTAGTTTATAGTTATATATTATAGTAATAGTAACCTAGGGCTAGGCTAGCCTTAAGGCTAAGCTAGTTCTTATTAGATATAAAAAAGAATTAGTTATTAATACTAGAGGATATATATAAGAAATTAAAAACTACTCTTTATAAGAGATTATTATAGTAGTTAATAGGGCTATTTAGGCTAATACTATAGTAGTAATATATTATCTCCTCTCTAAAGATATAATCCTAACCTTCTATTAGGAGGTAAAGGAATATATAAAGGATAAGCTCTAAGTAAAGGTTATATTTAGCTTAGAGGTAACCCTCTTCTAGTAAGTATATACTATAGTAGTTAAAGTAATATTACTTAATAAGATCTTATAAGATATTACTAACCTTATAATAATACTCTTAGCCTTTAATAAGGTAAATATTATTATTATAAAGACGTATTATCCCTAGTTTAAGTCTAAGATATAGGCCTCTCTTATTATTAGAATATATAATATTAAGATAGTAAACTACCTCTATAAGTAAGAGGTCTTTTTTAACTCCTAGGTCTTCTAATATAAGCCCTTCTTAAATATAGTCTAGCCCTTATAGTACTTTAGGTATTACTAGTATAGTTATATAAATAGGTTTTACTAAAATAAAAAGTAATATAGCTAGTATATTTACTAGACTTATATTAGGTCTAAGCTATACCTAGTAAAAAAAGATAATAAGAAAGAATAATATCTTAACTATAAGGGTAACTACCTAATATAGTCTTAAGACTATCCTATTATAAGGTAATACTAGGGCTATGCCTAAGAGGTATATTACTTCTAACTAATAGAGTTTAAGAGCTATTACCCTAAGGAAGAAAGACACCTAAGGTCCCTAAGGGCGTTATTACCCTTAAAGAGAGCTAGGAGTATATAGTATCTAAGAGGGCAGCCCCTAGGCCCCTCCTCCTTAGCCCTAATCTAAAGACCTTTCTTAGTATAGACTAATACACTAAATTTTAACTTTACTAACCCTAGAATAAGGTCTATAGGCCTAAGGTTATTAGTTAGGATTCTTTAGTATAAAACCCTTATACCTACTATAGGTAAGGACTAACTAGACTAAATACTATTATTAGCCCTAGTACTTATAGTTTAACTATAGAGTAAGTTACCTCTCTTATTACTTTTATTATTACTAATAGTTTTAGAATTAACCTAAGATATAGTTATAACTAAACTAGCTTAGCCTAAATAACTAAATAAAGATTCTCTTATAAAATATTTATAAAGATAATAATAATATCTAGCTAGCTTTTTACTAGGAGGATAGCTTAGATATTATTATAATCTAAGAGATATTACTAAGTAGCCTCTTACCTACCCCCTCCTTAGCTTTATACTAGTGCCTATAGGGGGGGGGGGTAGGTAGTAACTTATATTTATAAAAGGGTTAATAAAGTGTTATAGGAAGTAATAGTTAAAAAGGATATATACTATATTAAATTCCTTAATAACCCCTTTATCCTTATAAGTATTTACTCTAAACTAAGTATAGACTTATATAAACTCTTAAGTAAAATCTTATTAAAAGGGGAGATCCTATATATAATAGTAAGGGACTTTAACCTCTATTACCTCTCTTAGGACCTCTATAATAGAAAGTCCTTATTTATAGATAATATAATTAAGGCTTTTACTTATATTAGAACTATATTAATTACTCCCTTAAGAATAATAATATAGTATTATTATAATTACTAGATAAGTACCTTAGACCTTCTCTAAGCCTCCCTAGTACTAAGGGGTAAATATATAATACTAGACTAAAATCTAGCTAAGTCTAACTATATCTTATAACTATTAAAGTTTTAGGCTTATAAGTTAAAAGGGAATAAGTTAATAAAGAAATAAAGAAAGATTAATATTAGTCTTACTTTAGTTAAAGTAATAGCCTAGCTCCTAACTATAACTAAACCACTAATAGTAAGACCCCTAGAGGTAGAAGTAGTATATAAGTAACTTATACTAGTAGTAGAAGATATTATCCTTAGGGCTATCCCTATAGCGGGCCCCCCTTAGTATAAGAGGCTAGAGTAGTAGAACTAAAAAACTAGCTAAGTAGTTACTAAGACTAAGAGGGTATAAAGATAAGTATAAAGGTTAAGAAATAAAGTAGACTAGGGGATTATATATAGAGTAAGAAAGGACTAGACCTAGGCCTTAGCTAAGGTATAAAGGGCTACTTAGAGGATATACCTTAACTTACTAGGTAATATATTAGTATTATAGAAATAATATAGGTAAGTAAAAAGGTTTATAGTAAGATATATAGCTAATATAATCCTAGAGCTAGCCCGCCTAGGCTATAATACTCTAGTATAATTAAGGGAGAAGAAGGTAGAGGTTTTAGCCTAAAAGTTCTTTCTAGCCCTAGTAGTTATTAGTCCTAAGCCTAGGTATAATATAACCCTAGTCTATAAGCTAGATACCCCTAGGCCCTTATAAGATAAAATAGAAATCCTTATAGAAGTTATAATAAATAAAGTTAAAGATATACTTAGAGGCTATATAGCCTAGAACGCCCTAGGCCTAGATAGGGTCTTATATAGACTTCTTAAGGCCTTAAGCCCCCCCCTCTATAAGATACTAGTAAAGCTCTTTAATATATTACTATAATCTAGATATTACCTAGCCTAGTACTAAGCTAGCTTTACTATAGTCCTCTAGAAGCCTAAGAAGACCCTAAATAACCTTTAGATAGTAAGAGGATAGTAACTAATAACTCTCCTTAATATAATAAGTAAGCTATTTAAGAAGATTCTTACTACTTATATTATAACTATAGTAAAGATATACTAGCTCCTCTTTAAGGGTTAGATAGAGAACTAGAGGTATAAGTTAATAAAGATAGTAATTATAATAGTTATTAAGCTAGTCTATATAGCTTAGGCCTAAGGTAAGGCTATATTACTTCTTTAGCTAGATATAACTAGAGCCTTTAATAATATTAACTATAGACTATTAGTTTAAAAACTTTACTAATTAAGCTACTTAAAGAAAATCTTTAACTTTATTTAATCCTTCCTTAATAAGAAAATAAACTAGCTCTAGATTAATAGTAGTATAATAAAAGAAAGGGTAGTCTAGTATAAAGTCTTATAAGGCTTATTATTATCCCTAATCCTTTTTATCTTCTTTATAAGCTTATTATATAAAGCTCTTAGGGTAGCCCTAAGTCTATATATAGTTAGCTTTATAGATAATATAAACCTACTATATATAAAGAAAGACTATAATAAAACTAAGTCTTAGCTAAAAAATACTTAGATTATATATAAAGACTAAATAAAAACCTATTAACTAAGTTTCTTTATATTAAAGTTTAAGCTATTATACTTTTAATATAAGTAAGCCCTAGACCTAGGCCCCTTTATACTTAAGGATAAGGTAGTAAAGTTATTAATAAATATATACCTCTTTAGAGTAATACTATTAGTAAGGTTAGGGTAGTAAAAGTAAGTTAAGTCTATATTAAAGAAGGTCTAGTCTATACTTTAAGCCTTATAACTAATAATAAGAAAGTTATAAGGCCTAAGGGTTAAGGAAATAAGGGATATTTATTTTTAGGGAATTTATCTAATTATATTATTTAGAGTAGTAGCGTAATATAACTCTATAACTAGCCTTATAAAGGGCTTAGCTAGGCCCCTTTAAGAGTTATAGGCGAGGTGCCTAAGGGTAGTTAGAGAAGCCTTTAAGGCTACCCTTACTTACTATATAGAGATAGAGCTTAGTATACTACTAGTAAATATCTACCTAATAATATAGAAGAGTAGAACCCTTAACTAGTAAGAAGCTAATAGGGCTATAGCCTAGCTCTAGTATATTATTATATAAGTATTAACCTTAGTCCTACTCTACTAAAGTAGTAGTAGATAAATCTTATTACTAATAAGAGACTTATATTAGAACTTACTAAAGATAAATAGGGGGATATTAGAGAGAGACTAGTGTGTACTTAAGGCTTAAGCTAACTAGATATAGAGAGTAAAGTAGGAGTATAAGGAAACTAAGAGCTAGAGGTAAATAAAGTAACTTACCCTATTCTTAGTCTATAAGCCCCTATAAGCTAAATATAGGGCTAGGGTAACTTTACTCCTTTATTTACTATAATATATTAGTTCTATTATAATATAACTATAGATAAAAAAGATTAAGCTAAATACTTTCTTTTATAAGTAATAAGTACTTAGATATAATATAAAGATATATTAATATAAATATAAAGTAAAAGATATTTATTATATACTTCTCTAATATAAACTTATAGGCTAGGACTATAGCTAGTACTATACCCTTACTATAGTGCTATTAAAGGACTATAAAGATATACTTTATATACTTAACTACCTAGTTAAGAATAAGAAAATAATAAAGTAAGTATATAACTAATAAAGACTAACCTATATAAACGTTAGACCTAGGGCGGATCTAGGATAGAGTAGGTATAGAGTAGGTATAGAGTAGATAAGGAGGAGCTAAGGCCTAGTAAAGGTGAAAAATAATTAGGAAGAGAGGCCTTACTAGCCCTTACTAGGAACTAATATATAACCGGAGATAGATAGAGAAGTAAGGGTTTTCCTCTAGGGAGTCTAGTTTTTCCCTTACTTATAAAGATAGTAAGACTAGATAGGCATATATAGGCCTAGTTAGTGTAATTTAATAATAATAATAAAGGTAGAGTTATATAAGAGACTAAATAAGATAAAGACTATATTATAATCCTCTCTTCTTTTTACTTTTAATAAGATCTCTTAAAGAAGGTTAGTAAAGCTATTTAAAGTTTTATAAAAGCTAAGAAATATAGTAGTATAAGAGATAAGTTCTTTACTAACTTTATATAGACTTTTAAAGATAAATATACCTACCTTAATATACTAAATAAAGCCTTCTATAGAGTATTCTTATTAATTCTAATAAAAACTATAAGTGCTTTTTATTTATAAATACTTATAAGAAATAACTTTAAATATAAGGAGATAAAGTAAGCTATAAAGACTTATTTTAAACTAGACTAAGTTTAAAAAGATAGATTTATTTAATAAAATAATATTAGACTAAGAAAATTCCTTTATAATAACCCTATAAAGATAATAGTTAAAAATATCTAGCTAATAATTAATTAAATTAAAGATTTATATTTTAAGATAAATTTAAATAAAGATAAATAAAAAGCTAACTAAGAGATATATTAGACTCTCTTTATTATAGTTAGAGGTATAGAAGCCTATAGAAAAGTAATTTTATTATTAGCCTTAATATTTAAGATACTTTATATAAAGTTATTATAAGCTATAATAATATAATAAGATAAGAAGGAATATAATAATAAAGCCTTTTTTATTAACTACTAATTTTATAATAAAAGTAATCTTAAACTAGGCTAAGAAAAAATAACTAAACCCTTTAAATACCTAAATTAAAGAGGGTATAACTAACTATCTTTTAACTAAAATAAGAAATATTAGATATATAAGAAACTAAGATACTTCTTAATATACTATATAGAAAAGAAATAAGCTAATAAAAAGGTATATTAGATAGCTAATGAAAGCTACTAAGGTAAACCTAAAGAAAAATACTACTAGATATTCCTTATAAGTATAAAAGGTAAAGAAAATAATAAAGACTACTTAATCTAATAATTCTAAGTAATAAAAGTTAATACCTTAGATAATAATAATAAAATAACTAAAGAAAAAGATAATAAAGAAGATAATAAGGGTAATAAAGTATATAAAAGAGTATTTTTCTTAATAGTAGGGATAATACTAATAGTAAGTTTTATAATAACTACTAATAAACCTATATAACTAGAAGCTCTAATTATAGTATTATAAGATATAGTAGTCTACTATAAGCTAACTAGTAAAGACTCTAGGAAGGCTCTTAAAGAGATAATTAGGGATATAATCTTATAATATATAGAGACCTTAGATAATAATACCCTGCCTTAACTAATTATATAATATTTAAATAAGATCTTTAGAGATATCTTACCTAATATAAGGGCTATTAGATCTTTAATAGTAAGCTTTTTATAAGCCTAAGTACTAATAAAATTAATATTAAAAACCTTAATCTAGAGGAATACTACTCTTAATTAAGTTAACTTTAGTAATAATAGCCTTAATATTATTAAAATAATAAAGATCTAATTAATATTTAGTAAATTAGAATTTTATATCTTTAATAAATATACCCCCTTCCTCTTATTATATATAAATATAAATAAACTATATATTAAGTTTAATAACCTAGAGAACCTCTTAATTTAAAGTAATATTAAAGTAATAATAATTTAATATTAAGGATACCTATAGTAACTACTATTAATAACTAAAGTAATAGCTTTTTACTTATTAATAATCTAATTAAAAAAGCTATATTATTAATTTAGTTACCCCTTAGTAAAAAGACTATAATATCTCCTAAGATAAGCTAGTAAAGAATTTAATAATAATATACTATAATAGCTAACTAAGGTCTACTAGTACTACTAGCTTAATACTAAGATATTAAGAAGATTTAGATTTTTAGTAAAAGGGGATTATAAATTTAACTATAAGGTTATAATAAATATCTTCTATATCTTAAATACCCTAGTACTTTATATTATTAATATTATAACTAGATTTAATATAATAAGATTTCTCTAATTAAAGGATTAGAAAGCTAAAGATATCTAAGATACCTTTAGAGAATATTAAATAAATACCTATATTAGCCCTCCTAACTAGATAGTATATAATATAGGTAAGAACTTTATATTAGTAGAATTTTATTAATATATTAACTAAATATATATATAAGTCTAAGAGGTATTAATTAAGGTATATTATAGTATTAGTAAAGTTAAAAGATATTATAGATTATTATACTAAGCCTATTAAATTATTAATAATAAGCTAGGAGAATATTATATACCTTAGTAGAAGTTATAGATAATAGTAAAAGCTATTAATAACTCTACTAGCCTAAATAAGCTAATCTTAACCTTATTAGTCTTTAGTATAATCCTAAAGCTATCTTAAGATTTACCCTTATATATATTAATTATTAAATAAGTAAAAGCTATTAAGAAAGCTATAATAAAAGTAAAAATAATACTTACTAAGAGGTAAATATAAAAAGCCTTAGTAGCTTATAATAGCCTAAATATTATAACTATAAAGACTTTTCTAATATACTTAGAGATCTATATATATTAAGAAAAATATAAGTAATAAGGCCTCTTCTATCTCCTAAGGACTAATAAAGAAGAATATATAATAGAATTACTAAATAGTACTAAAACCTTCTAAATAACTTTAGTTAAGCCCTACCTATAAGATAAAGAAGAGGAGCTAGTAATAAGTTATCTTAATAACCTTATAACTATAAGGTAAAGAACCCTTATTTAGATATATATAATAAATACTAAGCTACCCCTAGTAATAATACTAATAATCTCTCTTATAAATAATAATAACTAAAACCCTCTAATAATAACTAAACTACCCTTTTTATTCTACCTAATAACTAATAGTAAAGCTACTAAAGTACTACTAGGCTAATAATAGTTATATAATTCTAATTAGGAATTATATAACTAATAATCTAATATTAGGGCCTTAGCTAAAGAAAGACCTTAAAAATTAACCTAGAAGATAAGAAGCTACTTATATAAGAGACTAATTAATAAGAGCTTCCTTAATATAAAAGAGAAAGTAAACCTAGCTTTTACCTTTAATCTTAGGAAATAAGGTATTATTATAATACCTAGACTATTATTTTAGGTATTATAATTAAAAGAAGCTAAAATACTTATTAATAAAGATATATTTAAAGTTATTAAATTTAACCCTATTATCTATAATAATATCTAAATTTTTAATACTAAAATAATTAATAAGATTAAAGGTAAAAATATTAACTAACTATATAAGAAATTAAGGCTAGTTATATATAATTATAGTAATAAAGGAAAATAATATATCTTTATTACCTTATTAATAATTTAATATATAAGTTAATAGCTAATCTTAATACTAGCTCTAATATTTTTATAAAGAGGCTATATCTTATAACTTAAGGATATTACCTAAGTATATATATAATTAACTATAAAATTAAAAAAGATAATTATAGTAAAGTTACTAAAAGAGCTATACTATTAGTACTCTTAGAATTTAATTATAAGAGTTATTAAGCTACTATATAATATAGTAAAAGTTAGTATATACTAGTAGGTAATATATTTAAAATACTACTATAAGTATTTATAGATAATAAGCTTAATATATAACCTATACTTATTAATCTTAAAAGAGTAAGAAGCTAGAATTATTAGTATATAAACTAATAATATAATTAGATTAATAATAAAAGAATTTATATAAAAAAAGTAAAAAGAGCTTAATAAAGTAAGATTCTAAGCTAAGCTATATAAAGTACTAATAATAGATAGCCTAATTATCTTTAATAGCTATAAGCTTATTTTAATAGAAGATAAAAGCCTTTATCTTTAATAAAAGGGTTAAGTTATAAAGCTAATAATAGCTTTAATATCTTAAGTATATATTAAGAAATATACTAAAAGCACTTACCTAGCTAGTATTTACTAACTAGAAGTAATATTTAATTTATTAGTTATTATATAATATAAAAAGCCTAGCTAAGTAGAAATTAATAATCTTAACTAATAAATTAAGTAGTAAATTAGAAACTAGAATAAAGGTATTAAATACCTCCCCCTAGACCTCTAAGTACTTAAGCTA
>JAEIJG010000666.1:0-21706 GCA_037289395.1 Beauveria scarabaeidicola
GGCGAATTCTCGGGGACGGTCTCAGCGAAGAGAAAAAAAAAAAAAAAAAAAAAAAAAAAAAAAAGTCCTGGTACCTCCCACCGCCTCCAGCTACCCGACATCACCAAGTCACGACAAGCCGCAATGGCAAGCTACAACGCCCAGAAGCGCCTCAACCTCCGTGGCGCCGACGGCGAGGTTGAGGAAACGGTCGACAAGGGCGATGTCACGCTCGCCGATATTGCCCGTGGCGTCAAGTCGCCTGGTGTCGCTCGCATAGAGGCCATCGCTGCCAGCCTGACCATGGTCGACCGCATCGTCATCTTTGCTAGCGCTTTCATCCTCGCCTACGCCTACGGCCTCGACGGCGGCTTGCGCTTCAACTACCAGACTTATGCCACAAACTCGTTTGGCAAGCACTCGCTGCTCTCCACCATCAATGTTGTCCGCGCCGTCATGGCCGCCGCCGCTCAGCCCACCGGCGGCAAGCTCGCCGACATTTTTGGTCGCGTCGAGCTCCTCATCTTCTCCGTCGTCTGCTACACCGTCGGCACAATCATCGAGGCCGCCTCGAAGAACATTGGCACTTTTTGCGCCGGTAGCATCATCTATCAGCTTGGCTACACCATTGTCATTCTCCTCGTCGAGGTCATTGTCGCCGACATCACCACCGCCCGCTCCCGTCTCTTCTTCAGCTACATTCCCGCTCTGCCCTTCATCATCAACGCATGGATCAGCGGTGACATTCAAGCCTCTGCTACCAAGCACATAACCTGGAACTGGGGCATCGGCATGTGGGCCATCATCTATCCCATCTGCGCTCTGCCCCTCATCATCAGCCTCACCTGGGTTGGCATTCGCGACAAGGTCAGGGAGCGCGGTCTCAAGGGTTACCTCTCTCAGTCCTTCCGCTCTACCAACCCCGTTGCGAAGACCTCGGGCAGCAACGTCTTTGTCCGCTTCTTCAACTTTTCCAACGAGCTCTTCTGGGCTCTCGACGGCATCGGCATTGTCCTCATCATTGCCGTCTTTGGCCTCATCCTTGCTCCCCTCACTCTTGCTGGTGGCTCTGCAGGCGGTACGCCTCCCAAGTGGGGGTCTGCCGGTATTATCGCGCCCCTCGTCGTTGGCGTCTGCTGCATCCCCGTCTTCGTCCTCTGGGAGCTGCGCGCCCCCGTCCCGCTCGTCCCCTTTCGCTTCATGAAGGATCGCTCCGTCTGGGCCCCCATGGGCATCGCCGTCTTCCTCAACTTTGCCTGGACCATGCAAGCCGATTTCCTCTTCACCGTCCTCCAGGTCGCATTCGACTTTAGCGTCAAGTCTACGTCTCGCATTGCCCTTCTGTACTCATTCGTTAGTGTTATTGTCGGTACCTGTCTCGGCGTCATTGTCTTCAAGGTCCGCCGTCTCAAACCCTTCATCATTGCCGGTACTTGTCTGTTCATGGTTGCCTTTGGCCTGCTGATCCACTTTCGAGGATCCGTCAGCGCCGACAGCGCGACCAGATCCGGTGTCATTGGTGCGCAGGTCGTGCTTGGTTTCGCGGGCGGTTTGTTCCCCTACACTACGCAGGCCTCTTTGCAAATTCAGGTACCCCACGAAAAGATGGCTGTCCTCACTGGTATCTTCCTTGCCACGTATAACATTGGCTCGGCACTCGGATACGCTGTTGCTGGCGCCATGTGGACGCAGCTACTGCCTCAGGAGCTTGAGAACCGCTTCGCTCCCATAAACGCTACCATGGCCCAGGAGGCTTATGGTTCGCCCCTCACCTTCATTGTCAGCCACCCCATCGGCACGCCTGAGCGAACGGCCATGATCCTCGGATACCAGCACATCCAGAGGCTGTTGACTATTACTGGTATCTCGTTGTGTGTGCCGCTCATCATCTTTGCCATTCTCGTCCGCAACGTCTACCTCACCGACGAACAGAGTTTGGTCAAGGACTCGGATGTGTCCTCCTCAGACGACGAGGTCCCTCAGACGCAGACGCACCTTGCCGGCGTCGAGAAGCACTAAAAATGGAACGCGTTGTCATGTATCACGTCCGCTCCAGGTACACATTGTATTTTGCCTAGGCGCAATATAGTTTTCTTAAAAGTCTTGCAGTAGTCTTATCGTATATACCCTTACTCTGTTATTATACAATGATTTCTCTGGCTTGTGTAGTTCTCTGCGATAGCGGCTCGTGTACTTGCGTGGTGACAGCTCGAGTAATTCTATGGCAGAGTAGTTACTCGGGCAATCGCTCCAAGTTGTCCAAAAATGCCCCAAACAGAGTTTTCAAACTCACTAGTCACTTTACTATCCCACGCTACATGGACAATCTCGACTTTCCCATCACGACGTCTATCGACGACACCTTGACAACCTTAGCGTGCATGATGACGTCGACGGATCCGATTCCCAGACCAATGTATCAAAGTACTCCTTACATATGGAGCACGATACACCATGTATCGCGCACCTCTCTTCATCAAAACTCTACATCTCTTGCCATACAGGCGGGTGTGGAGAGTAGAACATTACAACGCTTTGGACGTAATCAGGACAGACCGCGTAAATGTGTATTCAAAGTCGACTAGCGAGTAAAATCAACCTGCCTTGGCAGTACTGTATCGAAAAAAAAAAGAGAGAAAAAAAGAAATGGCCGTTCCAATCGCTCGTTAAAAAAGCAAACGTGGAAAATACAAAAAAAAAAAAAAATTACCAAGTCACCAACGCCAGCCTTTTTTTCACGTCCTTGTTGTGAAAAGCCCAACAAAATAAGCACCGCATCCCCAAATACCGTCACCAAAACGGATTCGAATGGTATATTTGCGAAAACAGAAAACGCTCCATCTCGTCCACCGGCCATGTCATGGGCTCCATCATCTCATTATTCACGGTAAACGTAAAGCCCTCAAGCTCCGCGAGGTTGCCAAAGAGGCTGCCGCCGCCACCGCCGCCCGAGTTCTCCCGCGACATGGCCGCGCCGTACGAGGCCTGCAGCGGCGTCTCGCTCTTGATGGCAATCTGCTGGGCCTCGGACTCCTCGTCGCGGCGACGGTCGCCCGCGGGCCCGTCAGCGCGGCGGATAAAGAGCTGCAGGGCCCAGTTGCGAAACTCCCAGGTGTTCTGCAGCTCGGCAAGGCCGAGCAGGCAAATCTTGGAGCGGTGCTCGGCGCTGGTGCGTGCCAGGCCCTTGGCCCCGCGCAGGTCCATGACGTTCAGGCACAGCGTGTTGGAGAGGTTGGTGATGACGTGGATCTGGGCGTGCCGCATGATGCCGCGCGGCAGCATGTCCTCGACGATGCGCACGGTGCGCGCGCCGGCTTGCAGCGCGTATTGGCCTTCTTGGTCAAAGTTGAGGTCGGTGAAGCAGTTGCGGTAAAGGAGGATAAAGATGTTGTTGTAGGCCATGTGAATCATGCTCGCGTGGAGGCTCGGCTGCGAGCCAATGTCCTCGTCGATGCGCAGCGACGGAGGGAGGGTTTGCTTCCACTGGACGAGCTCGTCCCGGATCGCGGTGCGCTCGGGTTCGGTGGAGGCTCTGTGCGGTGAATACACAACGTCGACGACTCTTCCTAGAAACTTGCTGAGCTGTGTGATTCGGATGATGTAGTCGATTGAGTCGTTCTTCTCTTGCTGTGGCCTGCATGAGGAAAAGGCGTGCTCGAAATCGGCCGCCTCCAGGCTCTCGACATCACAGTCCTCGTCGCGAACTCTCTGCGGCAAGCCCAATGTAGCGGCGGTTTGCTTCTCGTGCATATATACAGACCACCAAAGCCTTCGGGCAAGCTTCTTTTTATGGTGGGATACGCGGGCGTCTGGTCCGAGCCTGCCTTGCTTGCGCGAGCGATGTAGGCCTCTGCGCTGTGCAATGCTGATGGCGATGCCGAGCCAGTGCCTTGTGTCCTTTTCCTCGGCGACTTGGCCGCGCCAGAAGCTTAGGAGGATAAGGCTCTGGATGATGGCAAGGCTTTGCGTCTCGACGTTGGCATCGTACAGTTCTATGGCGCGGTTATAACAGTTGAGCTTCACTTGGCTTCTGTTGCCAAGGCGAGCGTCGGCGAGGACAGAATCCTCGCAGTGCGAGGTGGCGACGAGGAGCAGGGACTGCAGCAGCAGCGTAGAGAGGGAGCCGGTCTCGAACTGATGCCAGACCTCTTGCTCGTCCACGATGGGGCAGAAGGGATGGAACCACTGAAAGTAGGCCGTGAGGAGCGCTGTGGTCACGTGGCGAGGCGGGAGCGTGAATGGCCCGTCGGGCCTGCGCTTGAGTCTTTCCATGGCATCGTTGATTTGAATTGGCCGATCTTTAGAGCCGGTCTGGTAGGGCAACGAGTCGATCTTGGCGACCGACGACGCAAAGTTGTCTGTGCCGACGTATCGAATGGATGAGGACTCGCCAAAGAAGATGGAGGCGCCGTATTCCTGCTTGTCCTCGGGCTTGATGTCGGGCTTGCTACCGCGGCGGACGCCGCGGGACAGGGATGCGAGGGCGAGGGAGGCCTGGGACATTTCGTCGTCGTTGGGCGATGTGTGCTCACTCTTGGAGAGGAGGCTGGGCGGGTCGTCGGGCGGAGAGGCGCTGGCGGTGGCGGAGAGGCCTTCTGGTCGCAGCGGCGGTTGTGGAGGAACGACGGGAAGCTGCTGCTGCTGTTGGTGCGGCACGGGCGCGGGCGTCTGGATATGGGAAGAGGTCTGGGGCCCGGCGGAGGCGGGCGACGTGGACTGCGATTGCGATTGCGATTGCGATGATGGCGACGGCTTGGCGGGCTCCTGGCCGGGACGGTAGCGAGGATGCTTGCCACGCCGAGACACGCGCAGCTGGCACTGGGTGCCGGCAGCGACGCAGTTATCGCAGGGTACCTTTTCGGTGACGTTGCACTTGACGCGGCGGGCGTTGCAGTGAGTGCAGGCCTGCCTCGCACGGCGTCTATGGTGGGCGTCGGGAGGCATCGGGGTGAATGTCTGTGTCTGTAATTTGAATAGGGAGGCTAGATGGGTTGATTTGGGGGCCGGCCGGCCGGCTACATGCACGCTGGATCGAGTGGGAGAGACGGAGGAGGCGCGAGAGGGGCGACGTTTGCGTAGGGGAAGATGGGGGAGGGGAGGGGGGAAGAAGACAGAGGTAACTCGCAGCAGCGTGAATTGGTATGCTAGCTGGAGCGACTGCTGTGTCGGTGTCCAAGGAGAGTCGGGAAACAGCGATGGGGATGGCGGAAGCTAAATTGTGGTAATAGGAGCTCGCGAGAAAGAGAATGTGGTGTTGAGGCGTGTTGAGGCCGATAGCATGTGGTTTTGTCCTTGCCTCGCTTCCCCAGGACTGGTAGGTACCTAAGGTAACTACCTAGTCGCAGGCCCTACTGCCACTGCCAGCTGTCACTAGCCGCTGTGGACTCTGCCCATTGGTGGACTCGGAGCTTCCCTGTGATCCGGGGGATGGGCTCTCTCAGCCTCTCTGACTCTCACGCACCTTACCCACGTGCTATTGATGTTTTTTTTTTTTTTTTAACTTTTGCCCTGTATTAATTTCTAGCGTTGTAACGCCTGCGCGGTTTTCCTCTCCATAGGTACCCTCCGTACTTCCTTGCATTGGGCAAGCCTCCCCACAAGATCCGCCAGCAAAAAGGTTATCCTCCATAAAAACGGAGTCCCCAGTTGCCGACCATGTGGGGTATAACCGAGCGCAATACGGCAGCGACCAGGCAGAACAAGATTTTTATGTCCGTCTTGTGAATTGATTGATATTCACTTGAATTTCCCCAGCTCTCGTCAGCCTGGCATCATCATCGTCCCCTCACTTGCAGACCACAAAACGTGGGTTCTTTTGTTTCAGTTGCGCTCGCCATGTCAGTAGCACAGGGACCTTTTTGCCCGTCTTCTGCCGTGTCCAAATGCGCAAGAATCACATATGCTCGCTGTTTTAGCTTGTGAAATTACAGCCTCTCTACCGAGGCCCTCCATTGCCGCAGTCCGGCCCCGTAGCGCCGCGCCGCACTGGTAGCTTTCCCCGTCAATTGTGCAGCGGCTTGATCATCTTCGGCGCGCGGCCCATCATTCATCCAACGGCGTGCTGCTCCTGATTCGCTCATCTCATCGTTGGCTTCCCAAGTCGTCCGTTCCCGCATCCGCCCCGCCCAACACCACTCGGCGCACTTCACATGACGCATGGTTGGCACCGGATGAAGACACGCTTCGACGGCATCTACTTGAAAGCCTCAATGGCTCGTCAAGTTGGTAAATCGCAGTGTAGCATGCCTTGGACGGAAGGGGCAGTGGCAGTGAGATGAAAGCGTCGACGATGGCGAGCGCCGACAGCGCGCATTGTATCCTGAGCGCACTACACCCAGGTAACGAATGTCAACTTGCAAGAGGACTTCTATCCCGATATAATGACCACGCTAGTGCAAGCAGCAATCCTGACGTCTGTTGGCTACGAGTGAATGTAGGCCGTTGCTAATCGGCTGTGCTTACGATCGCTTCGTTGATGTCATGTGTTGGAGTGCTGCGTCATGTCGTCGCAGGCTCCTATCAAGCTCCATGTCAGCAATTACTCGCGGATTGTATCCAAAGAAGCAAATGTACAAAGGGTGCATCAGATTATGTTGTAGAATCACCGTGGCTACTCATTCTCGTCTTGAAACATAATTGTTGGTTGAAAAACTGTTGGAAGCCGTGCGCAAAAAGCACAGTAACGAGACCTCTGATTGGTCAGAGGGCCGGGGCTGGACCCACTTCCTTCAGCCACTCAACGGAGGCTTCCACACACGCAGATAGAATCAACAAGAATAACAACAATCAAGACCAATCAACAAATAACCCCATACGATACGTATCGTGATTTATTCCAACAAAAACATCATCAGGTATATGGGAAGGAGAAAAAACGAAAAGTATTCCTCACCTTGAAGCGAGAACCGAGAATGGCGTATTTCCAGCTCAAGACTTGGCTACAGGCGGCCGCGACTGCAGCTCTTTCCATTAATTAGCAAAAAAACCTATTTAATTGCATCCAAAGAAATTCAATTGGCAGCGCAGCTTCGCAGAGAAAGAATCAGTGGTTGTAACTTGTGGGCCGGCCAGCAACGGTCTGCATAATCATACCTCTACATTATTATTGATTTTTACATTTCATTCGTTTTCGAAAAGACTATGAATGTAATTCTGTAGCTTTTCTTCGACATGTTACTCTAAACGTGTTTTCTATACCTTTCGGAGATTAAGGCTGCTGGGTCCAGTTTCGCTCACGTTGCATGGCACTTATCACGGCTGCGCCTAGTTTCTACCAGTTTGAATCAATCCTACCTAACCAGTCCTAGCCAAGTATGCGACTGACTGATTCAGTCTGATGGAAATTGGTTACGAGAATCACTCGGCGTCTGTGTCAAATTTGGTATTGGAACTTTAAACTTTCACGTCGCATGTCAAGAAGCTCACTGCACTCCCTCTCCATAGCGCCCAAGGGTTTGCTTTGGCCGGATCTTCGTCTTGTTTCATTTGCGAAACGACGACTTGGCTTTATTGTGACTGATCCTTTTGATTCACGGGCCATGGTGGACGGTGGGACGCGTCACCGCCACGAGCGCATCGCCAAGTAAGTTTGAAGCAGACCAGCCACCGAGCTTGGCAGACGTCCAGAGACGGATCGGCAACAGCTTGGCTGCTGTTCGTGTCAAAGCTGTCACACTCCACTAAACTACTCTTAGTGCATCAGCATTTACATGGCTGCGCTACGAAGCACAGGGCATATCCACAGGGTCAATCGCCGCGTCTGATTGTCGAGGCCAAGCATCTCAGCTATGCGGTGTGCAATACCTGTAGACTGGCTGTAGTGTGATGCATATCGCCAGCTGATAAGCCAGAGAAAGAAGTCAGTATCTCGGTATTTGGCGAGGATCGACTTGCAACAAGGTGCCAACGCGTAGGTCTTTCTCCGTCGCTGGAGACCCCAACTTGCAACAGGCTTCAATCGGCCCCCTCGATACTAAAAATAGGTGAGCGGCATCGTTTGCATTAGTTTGCCTTGAGACGCAAATTTACTCTCGGTACGCTGTGCTGACTCCTGAGTGCTGACGGGAGCTGCGGGACCAGGGCGGGTGTGAAAATGTATGTAGTGCCAGACGCAAAATTGCTCGAGTGGGAGAAAGAGGCAAATAGATCGCCCCAGACTGATGCACGTGGGGACCACCCGTCCTGATAAGCCAAACCCTCTTCAACCTTCAACCCCATCCATCATCGGGCGGCCGCTCTGTGAGACAGTTCACTCGTGGGACCACGCAATAAAATATCAGCTCCTCATCTTCCTTTAATTCGCACTTCATCTCCTCCTTTCCTCCCCTCCCGCGCCAACCCTTCTTTCCCCCGTCTTTCCCTATAAACCCCAATCCAAACAGCTACAACCACCACCACCACCAATCACCATGGCGCCATCGCTCGCCACCGCCCTCCTCACCATCGCCAGTCTCGCCTCCGCCTCCGCCTCCTCCTCCACGCCTCTTCCCGTCGTCATCTGGCACGGTCTCGGCGACTCCTTTTCCGGCGAGGGCATCCAGGCCGTCGCCTCCCTCGCCGCCGCCATCCACCCCGGCACCTTTGTCCACCCCATCTCCCTCGCGAGCCCCTCCGACACCGACGACCCTTCCTCGGCCGACCGCTCCGCCACCTTTTTCGGCAACGTCTCGCAGCAGGTCGACGCCGTCTGCGCGCAGCTCGCCGCGCACCCCGTCCTCTCCACCGCGCCCGCCGTCGACGCCCTCGGCTTCTCCCAGGGCGGCCAGTTCCTGCGCGCCTACGTCGAGCGCTGCAACGCGCCCCCCGTGCGCAGCCTCGTCACCTTTGGCAGCCAGCACAACGGCATCGCCGAGTTTCGCGCGTGCGCCGCGTCTGATTTCCTGTGCAGGGGCGCCATGGCCCTCCTCCGCTTCAACACCTGGAGCAGCTTCGTGCAGAGCCGGCTCGTTCCCGCGCAGTACTTTCGCGACCCGGCGGACCTGCCCGCGTACCTCGAGGGCTCGCGCTTCCTCGCCGACGTCAACAATGAGCGCGCGGCCAAGAATGCGCGCTACCGGGAGAACCTCGCGAGCCTGACCAAGTTCGTCATGTTCTTGTTCGAGGACGATACCATGGTGCATCCGCGCGAGTCGTCGTGGTTTGGCGAGGTCAATGGCACGGACAAGGTGCCGCTGCGCGAGCGGCAATTGTACAAGGAGGACTGGCTGGGGCTGCGCGCGCTCGACGAAAAGGGCGGGCTGGTCTTTCGGTCCATCACGGCCGATCACATGCAGATTCCGGAACAGGTCCTCAACGAGACGATGCGAGACTTCTTCGGGCCGCTGAAGCGCCAATTTCCCTCGCACCGCCACGAGGAGCCCAAGGTCTACGGCCACAGCTTTGTCAACCTCGAGCTGTAACGGACAAACTCGTCAAGAGTCGAGCCTTTCGTTGTTTCATTGGTAGCGTCGTCTGTATTTTAATCATTTCAGTGTCTGATCAGGCAAAGGAGCTCGGATCGCAGGGACGCTGGCCCGTCGTTTACTTGGGATTATAATTAGCGTATAGGCGTTGGGTGTAGGCACATTAATTTCCACCTTCTTTCTTTCTACGACATTATGACAAAGATGTGCACGCATTCCTCTGCTCGAGTCTAGCAAAGTACAAATCACTGCAGCATAGAAAAGCCTTGGCAACTGATGATGTGTTTCATGTCCTGCAAATACCATCTAAAGGATGAAAAACGCCCAAAAACGCCTGGTGCCACAGATTCAACAAGACAAAACCAAATAACCGTTGTGACATGTACACATGATCTATGCCCCGTCCCTCGTCTTGCCTCCTTTTTACATTTATGCAAATGCCCCCTTTTCCAGATACATCCCTTTCCACCTCGCAACACCTCAATCCATCGCCTTGCTGGCCTTGGCCTTTGCGCTGCGCAGCTTCGACTTGCGCTCCGCAATCTGCTTGTTGAGCGCGGCGTCGTCGCTCGCCGGCTTGTGCTTGCCCGCATCGGCGGCCGCCTTTCTCGTCTTCTTGGCCGCGGGCGAGCCGGCCTGGGGCTCCTCACCCACGAGCGCCTTGCGCTTCTTGCTCATGTTGGCCTTTGTTTCCTCGGTGTCGGCCACGACGTCCTTGTCGTCGACCCAGAGCTCGTCCGTCAGCCAGACGGGCAGGGCAGCCGTCTCGGGGCCCTTGATGTAGATGCTCTTAACGTTGCGCCATTTCTGCGGCACCCACTTCTCGACGAGCGCGGCGGCGACGGCGTCGACATTATCAGCGATTTGGTCCGCGGTCCAGCTGGCGTAGCCGATGCGCACGGCCGTGTTGGTCGACGGGCCCAGGCTGACGAGCGCAGAGCCCACTGCCTTGTTCACTTCCTTGGCAATCTGCGCGGGCGTACCGGCATTGACATTATCCTCGCCGCCAGCCGTCTTCCTGTCCCGCTTGGCGCGCTTGCCGTTGACCTTGGGCACTTTGGCCTGCAGGTCCACGGGGACGGGCCGCTTGGTGGTGGTCTTGTAGAAAGTCTTGCCGAGGATCTTGGGCAGGCGGTTGATGATGCGGTCGTCGCCGAGGAAGACGTCATGCTCGGAAAAGAGCTTGCGCTGAGCCTCGTACTGCGTGTACTTGGCCTTGAGCTTGGTCACGTCAATGACGCGGCTGATGCGCTTGCGCAGGTCCGCAGGGAACTCGTCGCTGGCCACAATATTCTTGTAGGCGCGCTGCGGGTCGGCGGTAATGAGGCACACCGACAGGTCCTCGTCGTCGGCGTGGAGGGGGTGCGGCAGCACAATCTTGCCCGGGTGCAGCTTGGACTTGTCGGCAATGTGGCGCTTGGTCGTCAGCGTCAGCCAGACGGGTGTGTCGGCCGTGTCGTCGTCTTCAGCGTCGGCGAGTAGGTTCTTCTTGGCCGAGGGGTCCTCGGCAGACTCCTTGGCGGCCTTTTTGATGTGCGCAAGGAGAGCCTTGGAGGCCTTGAGAGTCTGCACCACAATTAGCATTTGTTGAGCTTGGGCCGCGCTTTGAATTTTTAAGTATTACCTGATCATGGCTGATGGAGGCAATCTCGTTGGAGCTGGCAGCGGCGACTTCTTTAGAGGGAGCCATGGCGAGCTGTATTGTATGGTAATCGTCGTCTATGTCAATGGGCACCAAGTGGTGATGGGACCTTTTTTTTTTCTGAGGCTCAATAATTTTTTGGCGGTGAGGGTCGCTCAGACAGCAAAGTGGCAGAAAAATGGCTGGCATGACCAAAAGGGAAATTTGGACTGGCTAAATTCTGGGTCGGAACATGCAAGCGCCGGGCTCCGGTTTGTACGGGCGGTCCTCCGATGCACCCCACTTTACCTATCGGCATCAATGCCAAAACGAACGGTAGCTGTGTTTATGGTAGAGGTGAATTCGATTGGAAGTATAATTGTTCAGTTTCAAATTTCAAAATTGAGAGAGAAGCAGAGCATATTGAGGACTGCTGCGCTGCTCTTATTGATCGCGGTGACTGGGCTGTATGCCCGCGCCCTAAGTTTGCAGCCACAGAATTGCTAGAGGTTTAGACGTCATACCGCACTACTGCGGCTCAGCTAACAATTACGCACAAGTAGGCCGTATTGCTGGGCATATTCGACTTGGAATGCTGAAATTTAGTAGAACTCGCATGGTAGGAACAAACTCGTGTGTCTGCAGTCGATGACAAAAATCAATTACTGTGCTTGGATCCAATCTCCGAGTGCGTCTGTACAAGTTTCGAGAGTGGGACAGACACGATTCCGCGACGTTAGCCGGGGAGACGTCGAAGGGCCTGGCGCGGGTGTTTCACCCAAAACGTAGTAAGCATAGGGAGACAATGCATTTCTAAAGCAGTTGGGGGGATACAAGAAGGAGAACAAGTCTATATATTTAGATCTCACGAGATCTTTGGGTAGTCGCGTGCCACACGTGCCACACGTGCCACACGTTGGGCTGAGCCTGCTGGTAAAGAGCCTGCAGGGACGGACAGAATTTAATGACATGCACAATTGCAGAGTGGGGAAGCAAATGTGCTTGTGGTTCTTACTGGAGGAAACTCAAGCGTCCTTTCTAGACAATGTACTCGATATTGGCAGTAAGACATAGAGTAAATGATGGAGAGACTGTGGTTCATGATATTGGGGGGCGTCATATCTCGCCACATTCTCTTTACTTTTTGATCGGTTTCTCCATCCTTCTTCCTTCTCTGACATGATTCTAGAGAAGGTACTTTTCGAGAATGAACAAATGACTACGGACCAGTGGACTGGTGCACAAGTCTGGCGCAGACGCGGTCCCTGGTCAGTGGAGACGTGTTTTTGTAGTGGCCGAGGTGGCTGGTGGAAGAGTAGTGGGATGCATATGGGGCAGCACAGCATGTGAGAAAATTTGCTTGGTGGAATGGTCGGTGTGGGAGGAGGGAGCGAGATTGAGCAGACAAGAATTCAGATCAAAGGAGAATAAAAGAAAATGTTGTCATGTTGTTCGTCTATGGGAAAGCAAGGGCCAATGATTACATTGAACTGGATATTAATACAGTGAGGCTTATAGTGGATATTGCACAATTCAAGGGCGTACCTAGGTGGCGGCGCAGAGTCTGCTAAAATGCCCTGTAAATGACCGCTGTGGCTGTAAGCGCCGGCCGTTCGTAGTGGATCCCATGCGCTGTAACGAACCAAAACGGGCCTGGGCGGCTGCATTGCTCGTCCGCTGCACAACGTGTACTTGCACAAGACCGACACGCCAAAACGCGCGATGCGCCTACCATCGCGTTCGTGTCGTACACTACTAACCCAATGGCCCCCTCCCTCTCTTAAAACCACGCCGCGGGCCCTCTTTCTACGCACACAAACCACACTACCACTTTATTCTCCAAGACGCTGACCATCTACCTGCGACCGCCTTGGCCGGCCCGTTGACACATTCTTGTTTCTATTTACAGACTTGTGGCCTCGACATACTCGACCTTGCTCTGGCATATCCCTCTACGCCCTCGCTTCTGGTGTAAGTCTGCCATTGCCGTCCACCGCGACATACGCCTCATTCGGAGCGACACCACGAAACTAGGACGCGAATTGACGCGGTTCTACTCGAATACGACTCTCGAGATTATACCAGCGCGATAATTAGATATCGAATTGTCACGTCCCTCGCGTATCATGCCGTCTGATTCTCCCTCAGCGGCTGGCTCGTCGGCAAACGAGCCCCGATTACCCATGCCTTCCAGCCCTTATAGCTCGCTGGCTGGTACAAAGCGGCCAGCTCCCTCTCTTCTACCTCCTTTTGAGCCTCTTTCCTCTTCGCCTGGCCTTCCTCGGCCCTCCAAATGTCGAATCAGGGGCCTAGATGCCAATCTGCGCTATCCCACGCCCATCCCTACATCGAGCACTGGTATCCTGTCCAGCTCCCCGCTGCGGCGTAACTCGATTGCCATTGGTGCAGCTCGCGCTTCTGAGACGGAGAAACGGGCTCCTCTTGACGCTCTTCCCTCTGTAGAGCTCGCAGAAAACGGAGAGACACTCTTCATGGGCCGCTCCTCCAACTCATCCCACTTCCAGCTGTCCGCGAGCCGCTTGATATCACGGGTCCATGTCGAGGCCCGTTATATTGCTGCTACCCAGCCCCAAGAAGCAAACAAGGTAGAGATTGTTTGTAAGGGCTGGAATGGTCTGAAATTGCGCTGTCAAGACCGGAGCTGGGAGTTGTCCAAGGGGGATACCTTTACAAGCGAGACGGAAGCCGAGATCGTGCTTGACGTACAGGAGACGCGCGTGCTGATTCAATGGCCACGCCACTTCTCTCCAGTTGACAATACTGGTCACCTCTCCGACTCAAGCTGGGATGATTCTCCTCCACGATCCCAGACACGTCGCGGTGGTCTCCTAGATTCCTCTCCGCTTCGCCGCCACACGGCCTCTATTCGGTCTCCTGTAAGCCCCACACCCATCCACCCGGCAAGCTCGCAGCGCCTTCATGGCCTGTTACCCAGCCCACTGGACCGTGACGGCAACATTGAGATTTACGAGGATGAGCCGGATCTACCGGGCGGCCAGCATGAAGCTTCTCTGAACCCCAATGCCAGCATGTTGACGGAAGCCACTGCTAGCTTCCACAGCCGTCTGGGTGATGGCGACGACAGTGACGGGGAGCACAACCCCGATGAGGAGAATGATCCCATCGTTCATTCCTTTGGTCCCTTTGGCGCTGATATCTCCAACCGCCTCGCATCGATCATGGGCAAGTCTCCTCGCGCGCGTAAACCCTTGGGGCGCGATCTTCCTCAACTCGCCGAAAACCCAGAGGCATCCGAGACGCACACTGAGAGCAGCTTGCCATCGGATCCCCCGTCTTCGGACATTGAGGGAGAAAAGACGCCCTCGCCAGAGAATGGGCTCGATAACGAGGAGGAAAGGGAACAGGAACCGACGCCCCAACAGCCCAAGGTCACCGTGCACCCCAGCATCGGTAACCACGTGGTCAACCAGCTCGCGTACTCTCGACTCTCGTCCACGCCCTTGTCGACCATTATGCAGCACCTCCCCGCCGATTTAAAGGTCGACCTGACCGGCGATGCCCTTCGCGACGTTATCGAGTCGACCAGGTGTATTGGCATCATCACACGCCAGGGCAAGGACGCTGCAGGCAAGGCGCTAGAGAGTGAGTACTACTACATGGCCGAAGAGGATAATGACGACCAGCGAAGGGCTGCAGTTGTGGACGGGCTACGCAAGCCCAGCTTGAGGGCCTGTCGCAAGCAGCACAAGCAGTATTACTGGAAGCGTCCTCGCACACCTTAGATGCCGACATTTGAAGGTTGTTGAAAGCGCCTCGCAGTCGAACCGCTGCAATGCGACAAACAGTGGGAAGTATATGGGGTTCGTTTTTATGCATAGCATGGCGTCGTCTTTTTTTATCGTTTGATTTTTTTTTCAATTCCATGTCAGATTGTCTCAAGTATTGTTCTACAACTTTCTGTGTGGTACACGATTTGACTTTGGTCTACCGTGTCGCTGTTGGTTATTTACTATTACTTATATGCCGCGAGGCACTTTTGTTGGACGATGGTCGTTTTCTGGAACCGAGAGGCGAGAGGGATAATCTAACGGGATCTAAGCGTCACCGGGGAAGCATTGATGGGCAAGGAAAAAGAAATTGGTTACAGTGCGTGGATTCCTGTTGGCATTTTTTGAGACCGTTTTATACCCAACCAATGGCAGTTTTTGTTGTTTTATCTGCAGTGTTGGACTTGGGACCGGCGCATGGGGGCGGAACTGGTTGTTCCTTTTTCTTGTTGACAGTTCATGTACCATAGACTTGAACGTAGTCTACATGCTTATTACCTCTCATGCCTGGATACCGCATCGTGACGCCTTGCTCACGCAGCACATGTTCAAGCCTGGTGGCGATGCCAAGTCCGCGTAATACTGGAGACCGCTGGAACGGCAATGGTTGCGTTCTAAAGTATCTTTTTTTTTTTTTTTTTTGACATGAGGACAGAATAGTCCGAGTCCTTTCTATTTGAGAAGCTCTTTTGTTGAGCTCGCTGCGATGGCCGGGGTTTTTGCCAGCCGGCATTGGGTTGTGGCCCGTGAGGATCGGGATTGGACGACAACGCGCGTCCTTAATCGACATCATCGCCCCAAAAATGGAGCTGCTCATCCAGGATGATGATTTTATTTCCGAAATTGGGATCAAGAGGTGGAAGAAAAAATTCCGGTTTTGGTTCGGGTGATTGTGTGTGGTTTGCGTGGGAACGGTGTTGGTAATGGAAGGTCGGCCCAAAGTATGATGGAACCCTTTCGAAAAGGTAAAGGCGAGGTAGCAACAAGAGATGGAAGAAGATGGTTGGGGTTGTCTTGAGACGTAATCCTCCGTATTCATTCGTCCCGGGTTGTTGTCAAGCATCGCCACTACGTCTGCTTGTGCTTGGTTATGAGGGGGTCGAATGGATCAAAGGCTATTTACTCGCGGGGGACTTGCAAAAACAGGTCCTTTGCAGATATGCTACAGCCTACAGGTGGTACTTAGTAGCCAGTCTGAATTAATACGCTAGATTCAATTAATAGTCAATCAGTAGCTAATTAACTACTTTGTCTGACTGTCACGGCATGTGCCATGTCATGTGCGAGCAAGCAGCTATACAAACGCGAGGCCCCTGCGAGGGTGTCAAAGAGTGTGGCTAACACGAAGAAGGTGAAAGGATAGATAGCAAGAGGATCGCTGTAGTGTAGCGGAAGAATAGCAAGTAGTTCCTAATAAAGACTTTATTGATCACTGGAGGAGGGAAGTCCTCCCCTAGTGGCTCTTCGCTACGTTCTCGCTCTTTTATAGCTACTTATTCGCACGTGACTAATAATGGGTCGTGACAGAGGGCCGAGGAAGGGGGGTTCTCTTCAGTGAACAATAAAGTCATAGTATCATAGTACTGCTATTCTTCTATTGATCTCTCTTATCACTTCCTTCGTGCTGGCCGCTCACAGACACTGACCTCTTCTTCTCTGTCTGACCTCTTCTTCTCTGTCTGACCTCTTCTTCTCTGTCTGACCTCTTCTTCTCTGTCTGACCTCTTCTTCTCTGTCTGACCTCTTCTTCTCTGTCTGACCTCTTCTTCTCTGTCTGACCTCTTCTTCTCTGTCTGACCTCTTCTTCTCTGTCTGACCTCTTCATCCAACAATTCTGTGAGGACCGGTAGCGTTAGGTTAACCACTCGGCCACAGAGACCAAAAAGATCCAGCAATGGTAGCCAACGAGGCTAAACATCCCTAACGTCAACTATATCTATCAGGTCCGTGACAAATTCGCAGTCACAAAGGCCTCGCCACTTCATTTGGCCGCCCGCTGCAGGCAAAGCAAAACGAATGATCTCTCAATTCAACATCTTTAGTGTGTCCGTGTATACGGCGTCAATTCGGTCGTAGGCCTCAGAGGCAGTGAGCACAGGGATACTTCCCAGCACGATGCGCAGCTTCCAGCACAAGCTCTTGACCATTTCCATCGTTTTAGGAAATCTGCCAAGAAGTTGTTCAAACCTCCGATCATTCGACATAAGAATCGACTTGCTATCGGCAGCTTGTCTGTTTGAAGATCTCCACCAGAGTACGCAAGGGTTGGTTAAAGGCTCTGACTCGTTGAGCCTGAACTGAGGTTTTTTCCAAGCCGTTTGAGAGCAAAGCCAGATTAGTACCCAGAGAAATGATTGCAAATCGTGCGAGTAGCTGTGTACTACAGCTTCTCCTTCTTGGTCAAGAATCTGCCAGGCCATGAACTCCAACGTACCAGTTCGGTCGCTTCTTGGAATTTCCGTCGTGCTGTGCAGATCTTTGGCCATGTCGAGATCAATCAGCATACCGCCAAAGCCCTTGTTCTTGTTGGCTGGTGTGATGATGATATTATTCACGGAGATATCACGATGCAATATCCCATTTTCGAATAGAGATCTGTGAGCCTTCGTCGCGCCTTGTAGCGCAGCGACAAGTTCGGTCAGGGTTTCATACTCGGTAATGACTTTCCCCTTCGGTTGAGTCAAGATGGCGAATAGTGTTCTAGAGATGTAGGGACTAGCCAAGGTATCGGCGACTGGAGCTTCCTGCTCTTCTACAACCTCTTGTGCTTCTTTACCCTTGCTAGATGCGCCGCTTAGAGGATCGTCCCTGTCGGAGGTACTGGCGACATGGGAGAGATTACCTCGAAGTCGCTCAAGGGTCTCACGAGAAAAAGCTTGGGGCCTTTGTCCATCGATGCTGTCGTGTTGGGACTGGCCACTGTGGTTCGAGGCGGAGCGGGTGTGTCGACTGTGTCGCCGTTTTGTAGCTGGGGAATCAGAGACTGAACCAGACATCTCTCGAGAGCCACGTTTGGACGTGGACACTGATGTATTCGTATTCGACGTACTGCCGGGTGTGCGAGTTCCATCGGCGGCATCAACAGCACGAAAACGCACTTTGCTTGCAGTAGAAAAGTCGAGTCCTTCTCTCAGATCGCTCACTTTGATCAGCTCTTTGTGTGCAATCAGCTTGGGCACCCCTGCCACGCCTCTTTCTTGAGCTTTCTGAAGAATACCCAATTCCGACTCTCTGTCCTGTGAGATCCAAGACAGCTTCAAGACGCCCTTCTGAGTAGAGAAGCATGTCGTTCCTCGAGCGGCAATCGCAGACTGAGAAAAAATTAATGGGCCTATCTCAACGGTGATAGGCTGCGAAGAGTTGTCGGTCTCAAGCTTAATATTCTTTTTCATCACACGGCGAGACTTTCTTTTTCGGCCTCCCTTTTCCTTCTCAAAGAAAGAGAATGCTCCAAGCTGCTCACTTGACAGTGTCGCATATCCGATAATCGCGCGGGCAAAAAGTTCAGGGTTTCCATGTATGTCAATTTCCTCAGAGCGGAAAGCGCCGCATCGATCAAAAGTCCAGAACTCTATGGTGCTTCCACGAAATGTGAAAGCAGGGAGAAAGGCTCTGGTGGGTTGAGCGGAAAAGACAACTCTAGCATAGCGGGCCAATTGACTCAGGACGCTCTTTAGTTTGTCTTTGTGGTGGGTGCTTTTGTGCTCTCCAACGACAGTAATATTGGATTCACTGAATTCGGTACTGCCGGGAGTGGGCCGATAAAAAAACATATCTATCTGGGCCTTGCTCTCTAATTCGTGAGCGGTCCTGTTTCTCCCGAGTTTGTTTGGGGCGTTTGGTGAACAATCAGTCAGGATGTTGTCCAGCCAGTTGTAAACACTATCCTCGTCGGTCCTCTTTGGAAAGTCGATCCATTTTCCGTTATTGTAATGACGCCCGAGGAGCGCCTTGACCGCGGGGTGGTTGGCGGAGATTGTGCCAAAATAGCGTTCAATAAACCCCTTCACATCTTTGAAAACGCAATTCTTCAGTTCTTGAATGAGACTAGCTTCAAGTTCCTCTCGGGTTGCCTGGTCCGTGAAACGCTTCGTGCTGACCCTTACCGGTGACTCCTTCTCCTTCCCTGCGGTCCTCCTTTGGCGTTCGTCGATCAAGTCTTTCACGGCTTCCCAAACAAGTTCATCATCTCCTTGTTTGAAGTTCTGACAAGATTCAAGAAATTTTGCCAAGCAATCAACATTGAATGGACTGGAGGAGATCAAGGCTTTGTACAGCTCAGAGTTGACGGTATGCCTTCCAGCCCTATCACAAATGTAGCGACTGGCTTCATGTGCCCAGAAAAACCCTGCAATGAAAGAATTTGCTTGCCGTTGCCAAGCTTGATCCTTGGTGCCGTTTTCAAGGAGTTTCTGAGCTATGTCCCTGATCTTTTCATTCAGGGATTCTTTGTCGGCGATAATTTGCCGTTCATATGCGTAGAATGCCATTTTTGGAGGTGTTAGCTATGCATGTCAGTACCGAGCACAGCATTCTAGTTATTTCGGGGGATAAATCATCATCTACCTTGTGTCTTCTGGAGTAAATCTTTCAAATAGAAACTGTAGAATATCGAACGTAGAGGTGAGGTGTCGGAAGGGGTGGAAGTCTCCGTAGCTGACCGGATGGCTAGGAGTAGGTGCCACTGCACGGGCACAAGCGGCCGCCGCCTCGGCAGCAAGCTGACTGTCGATTGCTCGCTGCTCCTCTCGCCTGTCCCGACTGGCCAGGGGAGATGAAACTGGTCGACCACGTCGGGGACGGTTAAAAGGACTCACTGAAGGAGGAGCCGCCAATGAAGACACGGGTCGACTCGGAGTCGTCTGGGACGACGATGCCACAACCCTTGCGGGGACAGTTGGCACGACACGAGGGATGGTACCGTAACGATAAGACCCCTCTTCCCAAGTGCTGAGCTGCAGCACGGGGTCAGTCAAAGAAAAAACGAAGGCGAGTAGACTTACTTCGACGCCCCTCATGAAACTGGGAGCTTGAGCCCTTCTGACGGTCTCGGACCATCCAAGAGAATTCGCCAAGCTGCTGTAATTGGCTGCCGTGATACCACCAGAATTCGAAGCCAAAGGACTGAGTACCATACCCGGAGTGGTAAAAGAGGAGTGTGCTAACACGTTCTCTAACACCACGACACAGGGGAGGAATCCTTCAAAGAAGAAGACTCCACGGGCCTGGTGGCGTTGTTCGAGGAGGCTCGTGTCCGGAACAAATGAAACAACTTGACCTCTGTTGTTCGTTTCTTTAGTATGCTGTTGACGAGATAGAGCGTAGAGGCGAGCGTGATTCCGATGGCAGTCGATCTTTTCTCATGGAAAGATGGAAAGATGGAAACACGGAAACATGGGAATGTGGCGTGTGGCGTGTGTTGAGAATCGGAGTCAATCAAAAAGTTAGAATTAGAGGTGGCTGGTCGAAAATGTGACGATCTTCCAGTTGACGGGATTTGTCAGGGTCGTGGCTTGGGAGGAGCCACGCACGAAGGAACACACGGGCAAGGGAAGCCGAGCCATGTATCACGTGCGAGGGAGCATGCATATAGAGGCGAGCTGCCGGTGAGTTAGTAGGGAGGAGGCAGCGGTAATTCCATCATCATTATCGCACATCAGGATCATCTCGTGACTGCAGTCCCTCTCAACCAGCAACCTTACAGGATTACTAGAAGTAGGCTAACACGCTCTCGAACTTCACGACACAGGGGGGGCTTCCTCAGAGAGAAAACGTCGGGCCTGATAGTTTGTTTAGAGAGGGCTTGTGTCCGGAAGTTGTGACGCTGCAAATCCTCTGTTTCTGTTTCTGATAGAGAGCCGAAGGTTGATCTTCTCGCCCGCAGGGGAATTTTCCCTTTGTCCTTGTCTGTTTGTGTCACGGACTTGATAGATATAGTGGACGTTGGGGATGTTTGGCCTCGTTGGCTACCATTGCTGGATCTTTTTGGTCTCTGTAGCCGAGTGGTTAACCTAACGCCCAGTCCTCACAGTTTAGCGTGTCGACAGAGTCAAGGCGTAGGAAAAATTCACCTTTTTCACGTTGGCGAGAAAACAGCAACTGCTACTAAAGAAGGAAAGGTGGAAAGGTGGAAAGGTAGAAAGGTGGAGGGATGGAAAGATGGAAAAAGACTGTCAAGTCTGCCGCATAATGTGTTCCAGCAGAGTTTTCACATTATGTGGATAGAGTTTTCTCAACTCACTTAAGCGAGGCACTTGCCTAGCTACGCGAGAGAGTGGTGTTTTCTGACATGGCACCTGGCAGCGTCGCCCGTTTGCAATATCTCCTTGCTGTCTACTAAGGCTGTCAAGGCACTCGCATATATCAGAAACATTCTATGTTAGCTTCTACACGTGTCAGATGCCCTGACAGCTTTACTAGATAGCAAGGAGACATTTCTAACGTGTCAGCGTATGTAGGCCGTGTCAAAAACACCCCCGCGCGCGTAGGTACGCTGTTTGTTCTTGTGAGTTTATGGGCTGAGCGGGCGTTTGCCACAGAAGTGACCTACGCGCGCGAGGCCTGTTTTTTCAAAGAGTATTGCTATTCGCGCGGAGCCATTTTGCTATTCGCGCGGAGTCACGTGCGATTCCACCCACACTAGCGTAGTACCTCTATTTTAGTGTGCATGCACGCAAAATATGATGTACCTAAAAAGAGTTACCTAAACAGCCAGAATTTCGCTATTCCTACCTCCTTTCCCCCTAAACAACAACATTCCCCCTAAACAACAACAACAACAACAACAACAACAACACCACCACCACCACCACCACCAAGATACCAGTGCCGAATGCGTGGACGACCGAGGAAATAACAGCACCATTGGCTCCGTCGTCAACAGCGCCTGAACAGGC
>JAEIJG010000667.1:0-21698 GCA_037289395.1 Beauveria scarabaeidicola
AAAAGTCAAAATGTTAGCGCTTTTGTGCATATGAATTTTTTTTTTTTTTTTTTTTTTTTTGCCAAATTTCGATAAAATTGCCTTGTTGTGATTTTGGCATGTGGCCTGCCCTGAGAAACGATTCGTGCACCGGGGAAAATTTTTTCATCGCCCACGCGTTTCGACCGATTTCTCGATGGTCATGTCCGATGTTCCACTGTGGGCTCGAGGAAGCCATCGTTGGCAAAACGTGCATCGTGGACTGGCTACTGCACTACACGCCCCCATTCCCACAGAATCGCCCTTGTGGGCGTCGCATCAGAGCGGCTTCAGGTGCACATGGACGGTTATACAATGGCGGGAGGTGGGCTGCAAAGAATCGCGGTGTAAAAAAAAAAAAAAAAAATTTTCAGAGGCCCGTGATGGTCGGAATCTAGCACGGGGCGTGGAGCTGGATCGCGAAACGACGATTAAAACAGAGCGGTGCGTTGTTGATTTTGCTCCGTTTTGTCTCCATCGTCTTGACTTGCCAGAATTGTGCGTCTCAGGCTACCAATACAGAGCGCAAGACACTGCTGCCAGAATGGTCCGTTGGATCGCCATGATACTTTGGAAACCTGGTTCCATTTTGGCGACTCGCGCTTTGCATAGGCCTGCGACGGCGGTGGCCCATAATCAGGTCTCGACACGGCTAGGGTGCTCGCAGCTTGATAGTGTCAAGACGGTTGATATTCGTAAGAAAGACCCTTGGTCGTTGTCGGGCTATGTGAGATTGAAGAATAGATGGAGGTTCCTCGTCTTCCTTGGCCTGTTCTGAATCAGCGCTGATGCTGTGCATGTCTTTCGTCAGCAGTCCCCAGTTTGAAAAGCCAGCTAGAGACACAGCCGATATACTGGACGGTGCAACTAATGAAATGCATTGTATGGCATGCATGGGCAGACTATGTACCTCAGTACAGCTTGTTATGCGTTCCTCCGAAGCAAGTTACCATTCTTCCCGCCGACCCGGATGGCTTTCTCACCGGCTTTCGATCGAGGGTGGAAAATTCGAATCTCGTTACATTGAGAGAGCAAGTATTCCTCCAATATTCCTCACCCCAACGAGAAAGGACCGGGTCGCTCTGGGCACATTGGGGCGCATGGCGTGGCACTATTTGCTCTTATACTGTGCCTCGCATAACGCGATTTGTTATCCACAAAGGCGACGTTTTCTCGCAATCGACCAAGGCAGAGGCACGACTCTTGGCTCAAGCATCCTAGGAAACCGGCAACTGATACCGAGTACTTTTGCTGTCACGGAAGTCGGAGGCTGGGACGGCTTGTTCAACAGCACCGAGCCGAGGCGCTGGGGTACCTACATGGTGGTGACCTCACCGTTTGAATAGCGCCATACGGCAGCTAGTTGGAGCAAGGGCCGTGGGCGGGTATTGCTGGGCGAGGACGCCTCTTTTCAGTGTCACCTGCAATTGAGCTTGGCTTGCTGGCTTGCAAGTTGCTGGCTAGCTGGCTTGCTTTCAGATGCGGGGATTTTGTCTCTTGCCAGCCACGCCCAGCCTAGCCCAGAACCCCGTGCGGAGCCCGTATTTTAGACTTGCAGTTTTTCTAACTCGGGAGCCCATTTTGCCAGCTTGCTGATGGAGTTCCTGGCGATTGGTTGTGTGTGGTTTTTTTTTTTGGGACATTGTGTGCATGTACGAGTATTGCCCCGAAAATATGTGCTTGATTCACGAGTACGAATAGTTGCCGAGTTTTCCATACTGCTTTTGAGAATGGGGTAGGGGTCCAGTCAAAGGGCAAAGTGAGACACAACGTGCGTGGTCCATGTTGGAGAGGCTATTGACAAGTTAATGTCCGAGCCTACTGGTATGTCAGTCTACTGATTGTTACTGATAGAGCCTAGCGAAGCTGCTCCCTCGTCTCCCATCGGATTACTCGAAACGGTCTGCCATAGCCCATGGTACGCACCAACTGAATAATCCAATCAATCCCTTATCCCGTTTTTAGATTAGGAAATAATAAAGTGACCCGAGTGTCTGTTGCTAGCCTTTCCATTCCATGGAAACCAGAGGACTGCCATGGTATCAGGCTGTCCCGGACTGGTAATGGACATGGGGGCTTCACTACGTGTCCGAGTACGGCGGAAAGAACCGTATCATGGCCTTGAACGGCTGCTTATTGTGATAACTGCACAGCAGCACAGCGGATGGCCATTTCGCAGCACGATGCACTTGTCCCGATAGCGATGCTGGGGTAGATAACGCTGATCATGTGCCGGCCAGCCTTATCATGGCTGGCATGAGGGCTGAAGCATATCGCGTGGCAAGATAGAGAATAATAAGATAGCGAAAGTATGTATTGGCGTCGGAATGATTTTCAGGTCGAGTGCACGAGTATCTGATGTGCATCTTGTCCAATCCAGTCAGTGCTCAATGGGCAGCGAGCAGCTGACAAGCGGCAAGCGGCAACAAACACTCCTCTACAGATACCACGTTGGTTATCTGCACAGACTTGCTTTGATACTACGTCGCCATCAGCATTCTTGTTTGGGCCATTAATCGATTTGACACCTATAATTGCCATGACAAGAGTCCAGCTGATCCATTTTCCCGGCCTTGGCTAGTATCATCAAGAGCAGGGAGATTTCTTGTCGTGGGCTCGTCAGTGGCTCACGCAACCCACCCCCGGAATTTGGCGAGACAGAAGCGCAGCACCTCATACCCCCGCCTCTTGCATCAACGGGAGCGTCGTCTTCTGTCTGGTCTTGGCTGATTTTATCATTTCTGCACAAGTTTCATCAGTTGCTGCACGATTGACGGCTTATTAACCGGCTACATTAGTAGCCTTTTTCGTTTGAATTGCCACCCATCAATCCCCCACCGTGCCACCGCTACTACAAGGCTCCCTTTTTAGCGTTGCGGGGAGAGAAACAGAGCTTGCACAATCTAGCAGGCGATATCCTTGCCGTGGGTGGAAAAGACAAGACACCCTTGACGCAGAGGCTGATTGATTAACCCATTCTAATAGACAACGGCCTAAATTCGTACCAAACACGTCGTTCCCATACCAGTCCAGCTCGGTCGGCCAAGCTCGCAAGACGACACCCAAGGCGTCGCGCCATGGCTCTGTTGCCCCACCGGACATCAATAATAATAAACAAGAGACGGACACAGAGGTCACAGAGTCACAGAGTGGCTATCCAGGTTGCCAAGCTGTCCACGAGTCGACCAAGACACAAGGACCTTGTGGGCTGGCTCGGACTCGCAAGCGCCGCTTGTGGCACCAGACCAGCAGCGCACACGCACACTCCCGGCCACTGGATGGACACTTGACACCACTCCAGTGCTATCCACTTTCATCGGTACAAAGGGCAGGCGAAAGAACTGTGCGTGTCGCAGTTACCAGTCACCCCCTTCTATAGTACCAAGAACGTACCAACGACGCCTTTGGTCCTCTACACGTCCCACTCACCTCCAGGCTCCAGGGGAGAAGAGAACAAAAAAAATAGACATTTCTTATGCCCTTTGCAGCCTATGTAGGCGCAGCAAGTCTCCACTCGCAGCCGATTTGCAAAGTCGTCCAGTCAATCACGACACCGGGTCGAGTCACACGTCAGGCTTGCGCAAGGTCCAAGGGGGCGTGTGCCAATTCTTCGCTGCTGGCTATTTTAATTTAGGGAAAAGGGCAGCTGCAAGAAAACTCATTCGAGGGCCCAAAGACTATACAATCAAACCCCTACTCGAAACCAGGCCTCAAGGAACGGTTGCACTGTCGTCGGATTCTTTTCTTTTCTTAATAACCAGCCGTCCCTCCTCATCTCAGACAACAATCTGCAAGCATCACTCACTCATTGCACATACGAATACCCATAACTCAGTGACAGAACTGCCTCGAGCAAATTCTCGGCCCTAGTCTATCGTACCTACCTTGCAACCCGCCGATTCGGAGCCAGATCCACCGCCTGTCCACCACGGCCTGCTGGCCACGAGCAAGATTAGTCACTGGCTCACGGCATTTTTATTATTTATTTAGACTTCTCGACTGATTTGGAGACCGGCTCTGTGCGCTGACTACCGATCTCTGGTCCACTCCTCGACTCCGTCAACATACAGTACTTATATTAGTACGGGCCAAGCGGAACGCCGAGCTACTGGGTACGGTCGCATTGCGACAGAACAAGACCAAAAGAGTCATATCTGTAATAAAGTCGGGCCTCCTGCCATCGTTCTCTCTTCATTTCTCTGCAACTCCCCTCGCGCTTCTCCAACTTATATGCACCCTGCATAACAAGCCCGCACCCAACCCTCGACATCATTCGATTAGTCGTCTTGTTCCTGTACTACGGCCCAATCTACCATTGCCCGACGCCGATAATCTTGCACCGACTTTACCATCAGACTCGGCCTTCTCAACAGCGGTGGCGTGCTGCACCTCTCATCTGAGCTCAACAAACGTCGTCGACCCGTCTATTTTGTTCACACTTGCTCGACTGAGCTTGCCTAGCAAGACTCGCTGCAGCTCCGATTTTTCTCTTTTCTACATCAATTTCTCTCCTCCTCCAACCACACAACCATGCCTCACCAGAGACGCAAGTCAGGCCACGGCCTTGGCGGCGCCGACACGCGCAAGTCCGAATCCTCAAGACAGGTTCGCCCTACCACGTCGCGTCGCTACGCTCCCACAGCGATTCAACGCTCCTCAAGGACTCCACGCTACGAATCCTCTTCTGAAGATGAGAGCTTTCCGCAATTTTGGTATGTTTCTTACCGCCAATGCCGCAAATATGCCCGGCGGCATCACCCCACCAAGTGCCCCGCTAACACCATCTTCACAGCATGTCTTGCGAGAAGCAATTCCTTCCCGCCAGCGACAACTTTCTCTACTGCTCTGAAAGGTAACTATATACAATGGCAATACGCAATCGTCAATTGCCATCTTTACATTACATCTGCTAACTTGCTGTTCATAGCTGCCGTCGATCCGATCAGTCCTCGTCGCACTCGGCCTCGTACAGCTCCTACAGCGGCAGCAACGACTACAGCCTTGCCCGTCGTCAATCGTACTACGCTTCCGACTCCGAGGCCAGGGATATTGTTCCCCAGGCTTCACCATCCAGACCTGGCTCCATGCTCCTGGCGACGTCGCCTCCCGCAACTCCTGGCACTTACTACGGATCCAAGCCGGAGTCCGCCCTCTCCGCACTCCGTTCGCTGACGGCGATCCACCCTCCCAGCCCACCATCACCAACGAGCAGCACGGGCGGATTCTGGCCCTTTGGAAAGAGCGCTGCCACGAGCCCCAGCTCGTCGTACGCCCGCCAGCACATGCTTGGCATGGAAGGTGGCCATACCTACCACGGCTCAACCGACCGCCCGCTTCCATCGAGGTCATCCCGCCCTAAAAGCAGCGAACTCGTCACTCCCATCATTGGTCGATGAGCAGGGTACCGCATCGCTTCGTGTGAAGCATAAAAAGGCGGTTGGTTTACCAGCAGCTGCGGACAAGCTGGACAGCATTCAAAGTCATCTTGACTCTCTCATCTCAACATGTTCCATATTACGGACTCACGCATTTTACGAAAAGCATTCAACGAACATATTTTAACCTGTTTTCTTTCTTTTGATTCTTTTACAATCGGCGTATGCTCAATGTTATCATTTATTCTTGGGAAGTCCTCATGTACAGACAGGCACAGTCGGGAAAACACGACGGAAATTGGAGTCATAAAAAAAGTGGGAAATGAAGGGATATTTCACCTCCACATGAAGGCGTTTGATTACATTATGCATTATACATTATTTTTATCTTTACAAGCCAGACATGTCGCATCGGACGGAGATGAAATCTGCAGACTTGTCTATTGCGATTTCTCTTCACAATTCGAAACAAGAGCTGCAGAGATGAGAGCGTTTTTTTGGTAGTTTCAAGGGAACAAGGAACGGCGGCTCGGTTCGCAAATGTCGTCTTCTCTCTATATAGATGATACAAACTCGCTTCTGCTCAGCACTAGATAGTTGAACAAACCGTGGTTCAACCTCGATGCCAGTTTTCGTGCCTTGTTCCATGTGATGACAAGAGTGATGTCGCTTGGCTTGGTTTGATGAACAAGGTGGATATGAATATATTTAATGGAATTTCATGCAATGCCAAATCGGCCGTTGCTGATGAAAAGATGTGGGACAGAGAAGAAAGAATAACAAGCCAGTTTGCATGGAAAATGCCATGCATGAAGAATAAAATGAAGAAGAATAGAAAAACAAAACAAAAGCGTACGCCAACGTCCATCCTCCTCTTTTTGCTGTGTAACCCCCTCCCCTACTACTAGCAATAAGACGTAAAAAAAAACAAAATGGAAAAAAAAGTTGCTGCAACAGGGTTTCAAAAGAAAAAAAGTAAAATACCCTTGCTGCTTTTCCTGCGAATCAATAAAATACTACACATTGCATAATCCATCATGTTGCACCCAACACTCCTCCTGTTGCGTCTCCCGGAAAACACGTTGTGCTATTGCGGACGCGAGCTGGCCATTTCACCGTACCGTCCACGGTTCTTGGTGGTGTCGTAGGCCTGCAGCACGCGGGTCTGGCTCTCGTCGGCCTGTGAAAAGGCGTAGCCGCGCTGCTTCCGCATGCGTTGCACCTGGCGGACCTTGCGAATGGCCTTTTGAAACTGCTCCATTCTGTTTTGTTGTTGTTTCGCACGAGGTTAGCAATGGCCCCTCTCTGGATAGGAGGTGCTGGAGAGAGAGAGAGAGAGAGAAAATGACGAACCTTGGTCGGTAATCTTGGATATTGTACTTTTGAATCTCTTGGATGTGGTGGTAGGTTTGGGGCCGGTACATGCGCTTGGCATACTTCCACGCAAAGTCGCGGAGCAGGCAGAGGCCCGCCAGCGCAATCGTCTGGAGCCAAAAGATGGGGCTGGTGTAGAGCCGCGGGACGACGCCGTGGTACTCGACCGAGATGGGAATCATGGGCGCGACGGTGCCGTAGGCGGCGATGAAGACGTACCAGACGGCCATGCTGCCGGGAATCGCCATGACGTGGTACTTTGTCCAGTTGTTGGTGACGAGCGCCGCCTTGCCGAGGACCGTGAGCAGCACGGCGCCGTACAGCGCCGTGCCCCAGACCCAGTGGCCTGCCGTCTTGCCGTCGCCCTGCACCAGGTCGTCGTACCAGATGAGCTCCGAGAAGACGTAGAGCACAATCGAGTGGTAGACGGCGTTGGCGATCCACTGCCAAAACACTTTGATCTTGAACGACAGGTTCTGCTGGCCCATTGTGTACAGCTGCGGGTAGCGGTCGAGCAGCCGCGCCGAGATGAACTGGTCAAGGATGCCAATCGCCAGCGGCGGGAACACGGTGTAGAAGACATTGTAAAAGGACAGTGTCCACGACTCGTAAATGACCTGGCCGGAAAAGACATTTTGAAAGGCATACCAAAACTGCGTCAGATACAGAGCGATATTCTTGTAGAAAGAAAACAGAATGGTCTTGCTGATGCGCTGGTAGCTCCACGCGCCGTGCACCAGCAGAAGCTTGCGGAGGTACCGAAACTGTGCAATCGCCACGTCGGCGCTGCGCGCCGCCTGCAGGCCCTCGACGCCGCTGATGCCCACGCCAATGTGCGCGGCCTGAATCATCGACACGTCGTTGGCGCCGTCGCCGATGGCGAGGAGGATCGAGCCTTTTTGGTACTTTTTGACGAGCTTCACCACCAGCGCCTTTTGCAGCGGCGACACGCGACAGCAAATCACCGCCTTGCACATTATGGCAAGTTTGAGGAAAAGCTGCTCCAGGTCCTTTTCGAGAGCATACGTCAGCGACTTGCCGTCAATCACGAGAGCCAGCGTCTCCATCTCGATAGTCCCGTCGCCTTGTGTGCGAATCGCGTCGAGCTTCTTTTGCACGTTATCCCGGGTTCCCTCGGCCGTCTCTTCATTGACTATTAACAGCATCATGTCTTCGCTGAGAAGCTTGCAGCTCATGCCAATGTTGATGGCCGTTTCCTGTCTGTCACCAGTGAGGACCCAGACTTTGATGTTGGCCTCTTGTAGGGTGTGGATAGTCTCGGGAACACCGTCCTGTAGACGATCTTCAATCGCAGTAGCGCCGAGCAGGGTAAGGTCGTGCTCAATGATTTCGGCGGCCTTGTCCAGCTCGTCGGCTCGATTACCGCCGACGGTGGTAGCTGCGGCCTCGAAGATGCGGCGCCACTCTTGAAATTCTTGCTCTGGAATTTCGCGCATAGCCAAGCAGAGTGTTCGTAAACCTTCAGATGCATACTCCTCCAGATGGCGCAAGGTGGCGTCCACATGCGGGTTCTGGTCGTGTAGACGTTCCAGGATGACGGTATCCGCACCCTTGCAGTAACAGCGAATCTTTCCATCAGGACAGCGGTAAATGGTCGACATTCTCTTACGGCTAGAGTTGAACTCGCAGACGGCCAGAAGCTCGTATTCCAGCTCCTGTCCACCAGCCTCAATAATGACTGCTTTGGGCTTACGGGCAAAGAATGTGTACCCGAGTGTCTTTGCGCCTTCGACCAGCGCACCCTCATCGGGCGAGGCTGCTTGGTATTTTATTCCGCCTTTTTCGTCCACCTCTGGAATGACGGTGTGGCAAGTGGCCAAAAGCGCGAGGAAGTGGTCAATTGCCTCCGCGGTATAATGGCCCTCGGCCAGATTAGATCTGAGTTGCTTAAAGTCGTGAATACCCTCCATGTCATCCGGAGATGTGGCGCGTCGGTCTTCGGGGACGTTGTCCGAGTACATGATGCCCCCGATGGAAATCTGTTTAAACTCCATCATGTTGCAAGTGAGAGTGCCAGTCTTGTCGGAAAAGACGTACTCGACCATACCCAGCTCCTCAACCAAGCTGGATGTTCGGCAAGTGGCGGGGGTGTCGGTCTTGTCGTAATACATGTCCAGGTCGTCATTGATGAGGATAGCATGCCAATACTTTACCAGTTCAACAGTGACAAATAGTGAGATGGGAACGAGGGCAGAGAACAGGACCCAGTACGTCACCATGTCCTTGAAAAATGTCTTGAGGGCAATTCCGACACCGTTGATTTTGTCCAGGTAAAGATAGCCATAGTTGTCGCCACTAACTTGGCGTGTCACCAAATCACCAACTGTGCAAGCAGCGCTGAGGACAAGAAGCATGCCAACTAGAATAAGCACAAGAGAGTTGACCTGTCGCTCCACTTTGGTTCGCTTGATGGGTGTAGCTGTAGCATTGCGCATCAGCTTCGTCTCGTGGCCCGTGAACACGACAACACCGTGAATCCAAGGGGTGTTTCTCAGGGTAGCACCACGAAGGAGGAGTTGTTCTGGGTTCAAAGCAAGCTCGCGCTCACCGCCACCAGATTGCATAGTTAGAGTTGCCTCGTATGTATACAGACTGCTGTTTGGCTGCTCAGACTTGATGCGACCCGTCAGCCGACTCAACTCGCTGGGGGACACCATGGTTGAGGTCTCGGGAAGTCCTTGCTTGATCTTGAGATTCGTTTCGCCATCGAGATTTGCAGTTTCAATGTAGCAGAGGCCTTCGGGTTCTGAGCTGGCCAAGAGGACTAGATCCGCAGGAAATGGCTCTTCCGATTCGACTCGAACGACATCGCCGACTGCTACATTGATCCATTTCGTTTGCGTAAAGCTGGAGCCTCGAAGCACCTGCGCTTTCGATGTGTTTAGCGCATTATCGGCCTGTTTTCTCCGGTAGTCTTCCACCAATTCTTTACCAGCAGAAATCAAAAGCACGATAAGCAGAGGGGCAATGGTCGTGTATCGATTCGTGGGCGAAAGGCCGGGAATTTGCTGCAGGGCGGCAGTGAACAAGAAGAAGACGTTGGCAACTTTGGAGAATTGCTCGAAAAGGAATTTTGGCAAAAATGAGGCAAAGTTGTACTTGGCCGTGGAAATGTGGTTGTCGACGTACTTGTTCTCGGCGTTTGCAGGAGGATTGTTGAGATAGATTACTCTGGGGCCGAGGGTCGAAGGATCTGGTTTGCGAGAACCGAAGCCGAATTTGAAGTTTCCTAGATCGAATCCGCCGCTGCCACCACCAGGGGCGGCGGCTTGTTTTTGTTGCAAAGGTGGTGCACCGTCGACTCTATCGTGACCTCCCTCTGTCAGCGGCAGATCCATCTCAGAATAGCCTTGGCCACGGCTCATTCTATTCCGGAAGCGTCCCAGGAAGCCTCCGCCAAGACTGAGCACGCTGTTGCGGTTGCGCGCAGCTTTCCTTGCGGCATTTGCAGGGCCGCCTATGGTTGAGGCGCCGTCATTCTGATAATATGATGCGCGGTCAGAGGGATAGTCGTCCAGGTCGTCGGCGTAGCGCTGGTAGTTGCCCAATTCGGATGTCTGGCTGTACTGCCGGGTCATGTAGGGCCCGGCGGCATCGAGGCGAGAGGGAGGATGTGGCCCGGTGCCAGCACCGGGTTGGCGGCCAGGAGATTCGTGCATGCCGGTTGCGCCGACAAAGTCGTCATAGGACACGGAGGGGCGGCCGGGGGCATCGTGGGCTTGGTTGTAGTTTCTCAAGAGGTCATCGTCGTTAAGGGTGGAGCGCTGACCCTGGCTGTAGACGGGCTGTTCGTTGTCGAGGTCCAGCAACAGGTCGTCGTGGGTGTGCGACTGGCCGGCACGGGGACCTCCAGGAGGTCGTCCAGCCATGCTGGGGGCAGCGCGGGTGTGATGAGCTCGGGGCGCTAGATATGAAGCTCATGCGAATGTCAACGCGGGCCAGGCGGCGACGTGCAGGTCGTAGAGATAACAGATTTCTAGAATTTAGTCGCGCGGCAGATGTCGAAATGAGAGAATCGATGGGATGAGCGGGTATGGATCGCCAACCTGCGACGTTGAGGTTGCTAGGAAGCACAGCCTCCTTGGTTGCGTGAGCTTGCGACTAGTTATTAGGGCAGTGTGGCTTGCAGCTACCTACCAGTGCCGGGCTTAGCTTCGGGTGTGGTGATTGCTCAGAGGCAGGGCTAGGCTGACTGGAAGCAGGCTCGGGAGGCGATAATCTATTTTGGTTCAGACTTGAGAGGACAAAGACAGATTTTTCGCCTTGGATATTGTTGGCAGCTGTCAAAAAAGATGTGTTGGACGAGATGACAAACCGACGTCTGTCCAGAATACGAATTGTCCATCTGCTCCGTCACCAGCCACACTTGAAAGGGGTTGGTTGGGGCCTGTAATACGGACTACCTAGCTAGCTTAGTACCCAGGCAAAGGTTATTAGTTGCCCGCCTATTCGTGGCCACTCGTAAGAATATTTTCTATTCTGATCCACGTTTGGCGCCGTGTACGAATACACTTGCAGTACTACATTGTGTTAGTAGCATTTTAGGGGACCATAGGCCGCCAAAAAAATAAATCCGATATACAATGCTGTACTAAACACGCTCGTTAGCAAGGGTCAGGGGCCATGGCACAGACCAGCGCTGGTGGCGGCTGCTGAGTCTGAGCCACACCATTTCACCACGTTCCCGCCTTGGGCTGTCTGACTTGGCCATTGGTGATAACATAACCGCACTGTGAAACTTGAGAGTTGCATTCCACAAGGGGTGGACATGATGCGACAAACAAGAGCGTAGTATCATATCCGGGATCATTTACGACACGAAAACAACCCATGCATCGGTCTGAAGCACTCTAGTCTCACTATAAGCGCACCTACGGCCCTACAATGGAACATGCAAAGAGCTTATAAGACAAGTTGAACGGCCCACTCACTACTGACGTAAAAGTGTTATTATTCAGGGCAATCCTTTTTCTCGAATTTTCCCGGCTATCCCTCAAAGCGATGCCTTGGTCAACGCCTTCTTCTCCAGCCACTCGTTGACGATGCTATTCACCTCATCCGCCTTCTCGACCAGCGCCCAGTGGGAAGCGTCCACCTCGGCCTTGGTGAGGTCTTCAAACTGCTCGTCCATGGAACTCGACAAGGCGGGCGGCAGCGCCGCATCTCTGCTGGCAGCGATGAACAGCGACGGCACTGGCACCTTGCCCCTGCCCTCCGTCGCCAGCTCGCGGTCAGCCTCAAAGTTGAGCTTGCGCGTGCGGTACCAGTTGAGCGGCCCGCGCAGCTCAGGAGCCGCCTGGCGCGCGTACTCGTCGGCGTAAAAGTCAAGCTCGTCGGCCGACAACAGCGGCGACGGACCCAGCTTGTCGAGGTTCTCAAAGACGACGCCGCTGCTCACGCGCATGCCCAGCTCGCCGTTGGGGCCCTGCCCGCCAAACAGGCCGTTGAGCATCTGGCGGATGCGGTTGCGGCCCTGCACCCGCGCCTCGACGTCGGGCCCGCCAAACTGCAGCTGGTAGGTGAAGTTGGTCAGGATGCCCACCTTGATGAGGTCCTCGAGCGGCGTGTACTGCGTGCCCGGCTTCATGTAGGGCGTGCATACGACAAAGGCGCGCCGCACCAGCGCCGGGTACCGGTCCACCATACGCCACGCGACGAGGCCGCCCCAATCATGCCCGCCGAGCACAATCTGCCCGTCTGGCCCGACAAACTTGCGCGCGAGCTCCGCCAGGTCGGCCGCCGTGCTCTTGAAGGTGTAGTGGCTCAGGTCGGCCGGCGCGTCGGTACGCGCGTAGCCGACCATGTCCGGCACGATGACCTGGTAGCCGCGAGACATGAAGTAGGGGACCTGGGCGCGCCAGCCGAACCCCATGTCCGGGAAGCCGTGCACCAAAAGCATGGTGCCGACCTTGGTGCCCTGGGGCTCGCCGACAATGTAGTGGTATTTCTTGCCACGGATGGTCTCGGTGTGGCTTGTGACCCTCGGGTCGTTGGGCTTGAGCTTGCCCGTGTCCATGATGACGGCGGCTGTGGTGAGTGTATATAAGATATGAGACGAAAGGATGAGCAAAGACGGATCGAAGCTACCAACGCCGCTATATATACAGCTGGACGGGAACCAATGAGTAGCACTTGCTAAACGCGGGTGCCCGCAACAATGTACAGTACGTAACTTAATGGGCAAGGCGGGGGTGTATTAGTGCAAATAGGAATCGGACTTTTGAATTTGGATAACTACCGTTTTACACACCCTTGTCTGCTGGGCCTCGGCAAATATCTGAAATGATGAGACGACGCCAGCCGTACGTGCGAAATGCCGCGACGACAACATTTGACCATCATTTCCCAGCGGACAAATTCTCTGACCCTTCCGCGCGTCCAAATGTTTGGTTTGCCATGCACAAGATGAAGAGCGAAACCGTGCGACGATGACGTCGGCTCAGAGATCGTCGTGACGTTTGACGGCCCATAAAACTCTATCAAGACGCTTATTGGCCCCTTACCCAGCTACAACTGAAAGCTCCGGAGCGGGACGAGGAGTAGTTTCACGCCAACGGATAATTGTAGAAATCGGTGCCCAGCTTCTTTCTCCTTGTACTGCTAGTATGGTGCAGATGTAGTGTTACGGTACGTCACGACAAGTGTCTTGCTAGTATATCACCATATCTTCCCCATCATGTTCCACAATGTCCCCGACATCATCGTGACCGTCTGGTCGTGTATCCTCCGCCTCATCGCCGGCCGTGTCGCCATCCGCCTTCATCGGTGATTCCGCGGGGGCTACGTCTGGCGGGGAAGGGCTCACCGTTGGTGGGCGTGGCTGCTCCCGAGGCGGCGATTGCGGCCTGGGTTTGACGGCGGCGCCGTGTCGGTCAATGTGCCATTTTCGGCGCTTTTCGAATTCGCTCTCTTCGCGCTGCACGAGATCCCTCGCCTTTTTTCTTTGCTCATCTATAACGTCTTGCTCGTCGTCCGTGCACCGCCAGGGTAGATAGTACTTTATAAGTCGTTAGCTCAGGGTCTGCACGCAGGCTCCGCTCCTCGCGTCGGCAACATACAATTCTGGGCTCGGCTTTGGTTTGTAGATATCTCGCCAGGGCTAGCTTTTTTACATGTCGATTTCGCATCTGCAGTAAAAACTTGTTAGCTAGACGAAAAGCCGCAAAAGCCTTGTCAAACAGCCACGTACGACTTCCTCGTCGAAGACGATTTGCTCTCTGATCCGTACAGCTCGTAGTTGCACAAGCCTCTCGGCCCGTCGCTGCCCATCCTCCGCATCTTGCTTCTGCATACGCTCTTTCTGCCTTTTCTCAATCTCTTGTCTGCGCTTCTGCTGTATGGTGCTGGGCCCCTGGTTGAGCGTGTTCATCAGGCCGCCAAATAAACGCTTCCCTCGCCTCTTGTCCTCTTGCGTTGCGACCGGAGGACGCCGTTCCGGTTGATGTTCATCTATGATTGCGCGGTCTTTCCGCAGTGACCCCGATCGTCGTCTTGAGTGGTCTCGAGTCTCCTCGTCGGAGTCGTATCGGGTCCGTTTCGGCGTCTCGGCGCGGTCATCGCGTTCCGGGGACGCCTTGCGCTTCGATGGCTGTGAGTCGCGCGGGGATGCAATTTCCATTGTGTGCTCAGAATTGGATCGCATTTCTGCAGCTGCCATACTATGGATGTCAAGTCAAAACACAGGCCCTTCATCTGCGATTCGCAGCCAACTGTACTTACGCCTCTGGTGACGCCATTGTTCTCCAAATCGCAGCTGCCCTCGAAAATTATAGGTATATCGCGGTCCTTAAGTGACTGAGCATAGATCAATAAATTTCTCACGACATGCCGTGTGCCCAGCCGCGCTTGCGCTGATGTTAATGTAGTCGAAGACGTGGCAGAAAAAGTTGTCGTTGGTGGCGATCAGGATCAGACTGCTGTAGCACATTGGAAGACAGGTCTTGATACAGTGCTCGTTAGCCCGCTAGCGGCCGTGTGGTTGGTGCCAGGTACCTAGCCTCTAGGTAGCCTGAGGTAGGTTAAGGTACTAAGGTAGAAGGCTGAAGCTCACGCCCCCGCCGCATGATTGGCCAACCGCCGAGGTCCCTTGGCTGAGAAATCTACCAGACTGCCACCCATCTTTGCTTGGGCAACAACTAGCTACCTTTGCGACAGAGCTCTCTTCTCCCAGCGACGGCCACTTTTTTTGCTACAACCTCGGCCAGGACACCAATTCCCAACCTTTCCAGCCCCTCAGGAATCCGAATCTTCTTTTGAGCCGTCCCAGAATGTCGCGTCATCATCCGTAAGCCCCGCCACCGTCCTCCCCTCTCCCGCGCATGCCCATCGCTAACCTTGCCTTCACCACCGTTCAGCGATCTCGTCATGTGCCGCAAGCAGCCCGGCATCGCCATTGGCCGCCTCTGCGATAAGTGCGACGGCAAATGCCCCGTGTGCGATTCGTACGTCCGCCCGACCACCCTCGTGCGCATCTGCGACGAGTGCAGCTTCGGCAACTACCAGAACAAGTGTGTCGTCTGCGGCGGCGAGGGCATCTCGGACGCCTTTTACTGCTTCGAGTGCACGCGGCTCGAAAAGGACCGTGACGGGTGCCCCAAGATCATCAACCTGGGCAGCTCAAGGACAGATGTAGGTCATGTCTTTTATTTGCCATGCCATTTCGCTGCGTTTGTCCAAAGTCTCGCTAACCTGCCTCGCTCTATAGTTATTCTACCAGAAAAAGACAAATCGGACGCCGAATTATTAGCCACGGAGCGGCCCGGGTCTGGGCGCGCTTCGTGGTGCATTGGCAGCGACCAAGATAAAAGGAGCTATAACAATACATTTCTGTTTGAATTTTCGCATGGGCCGGAGTCGGCGGCGTTTAGGTCAAGATAGTGGATTCTGGCATTAAGTACGACATAGATACAGCAAAAGGAAAAAGCTCAGAGCAAGATAGTCTTGAGGAAATGTTATATTCTGATGTACTATGCAACTTGATTTCTTGCAAAGTGCAGTTCCTTGCACTAGGCAGTGTAGTGTGGTTCGGTCATTATTGATACAAAGGAAAGCGTTAAAAAATTTCAACAAAGAACTGATCCCACGATGAACTCCGGAAAGGATGCAGTGGCAAGATATGTGGTTATTATACAGTAGGTGCACGAGGATGGATCGCAAAAGACCGAGCTTAGATGTAGCTGACCTTGGTTCCCATGCCAGCCGTGGCGGCGACCTTAGCCCAAGATGCACCAAGCATACGCTGCAGGCGCTGTCGAAGACCTTTGTGGCCGATCATGATGAGCAAGCTGACAATAAAGCCAAGCAGTCTCAGAACAATCACAGGGTTGCTGTTGAGCGTCTGAGCGAGTTGCTCGATCATCATCTTCATGCGGCCAAGCACGGCGCTGGCACGCGCGGTAAGGGTAGGTGTTTGGCCGGGGCCGCTTCTACTACCTGCAGGCCGAGACGTCGAGCCAGACGATTGTCTCGGAGTCCGTCGTGGACTGGGGCTTGGGCTCGACTCGACGCCGTAGTCGGTCTCGCTCGCTTCCCTGCGGGTCTTTTCTTCATCGAGGCGCCGTCTCTCACGCTCTTCGCTTGCTTCGCGCAGTCGACGTGCCTCTGCAATGTCTCTGCGCAGCTGGTCTTCTTGCCGTTGGCGTTCTTCTCGCTCCTGGCGCTCCTGCTCCTGCTGCTCTTCCTGGAGACTCTCCAGAGCCTGGAGGAAGGCTTCACGCCTCTCGTCGTCGAGAACAGCGCTGACGCTGATAAACTCGCGCGCGTAGTCCCACTCATTGTTGCGGAGCAGAACATGCAGAGTGTACAGCTCGAGAATCTTGACACGGGCGTTTAGGTCTCTCGGGGTATCCGTGCCGCTGGTTCCCTTGGCCGGCGAGGCGTAGCGACTCATGCGAGGCCCTGGGGAGCGACCCCCGTTGAGCCTGTTTCCAAAATCCAAGTTTGGCGCGTTGCATGTAGCGAGATATGTCTCGAGCTTCTTTTGGTTGAGTGTTTGGTTCTGAGCGTGAGCAAGCAAGAGGGTGGCTCTGTATATCGACGGGCGGTTTTCGGTTAGTTCAAGCTGTACAGGCAAAGAATGGCTGGGCGGACGCGTATAAGCGCGGTGGAACTCACAGGTTAATGACAACCTCTGAATCGACGTCACCCTCGGACCCATGGTACCCATTCCTAACAACCTCTTCCCACACGGTGCCCTCGCGGACCTTGGCACACAATGCCCTCCATTCCTGCGTGCCAAAGGCCGCCTTGCCCTCCTCGGGCTCCATCTCCACAATGGCATTGAGCGTGGTGAGGTAAAGACTCCATACCTTGACCCTCGTGGTGCGTGAGGCGCCGGAGACTGGCGCGGGCTCGCCCTCAGAGGGTGGTGCAATCAGCGGCAGGAGTGTGCTAAGGGCCTCGGGCAAACGACGCGTCAGAAATAGAGTTGAGGCTTGCCGGTATGTCTTGGAAATGTGGGACGACTGGCGCTGCGCGGCGGGCGAGAAGGAAGATATGGACGGCGATAGAAGGGAGCGTCCAAAGGTGTCGCTGCTCTTGGCCGTCACCGTCGGGCTGCTCAGCGACGGCGCGTAGGAGCCGTCAAAGGACATGATGGGCGATGGGCTCGGCGACCAGACGCGGGACACTAAAGCCGCAGACGATTGGGGGCGCTGCGGGTTTGCTATTCGATGCGAAAGCAAAGGCGGCGGACGTTGGCCGTGATAGTGCGCTCTCACCAGGGAGAGAGACTATGCCGAGGGCGGGTGGTTGGGTAGTTTGGTCGGTCGGGGAAGCTTATGGCAGACAAGCGGTGATGTGCATCCCACGCATTGAGGCGCTGCACTGGCGCAGAGATATTTCCGGGGAAAAAAAAGAAAAAGAAAAAGAAAGTAAAAGTAACTGGGGAGGATGAAAGAAGAAAGAGGAGAGATGAGCTACCCCAGGTTTGTTGAGGAGAAGGCTCCGATTAGTACGGAAGGTCGTAGTATGGGACGGCCATGCGCACTTGATCCGGCGAACATGTGCTGGCGGGCTTGTTTACAGGCAGAAAAGAGGCAGGGTGGGGACGGCTTTTTCGGGCTGGTGCAGACAATTACTTAGCCTCGGCAGGTCTTTGCAGGTCGGCCCGCCAAGACGGAGCTGGTTGCCGCAACTGAGGACCTGTATTTTGAATTGGGGAATGAACAAATAATTTTCAATTATCAGCAGTTTGTCCCCACGAATTTGATGCGGCTGTATATTCCACTTGTGCCTCTTCTTTTTTTTCCCTTTCTTTCTAATCTTCTCCCACTCGCGATCGGCCTCTGTTTTTGCTTGTCCCCTTGAGCGGGTCGACCGAGGCCGCTAACTTAATAACTTAATAAACGGACAGAACATATGCGCAAGCTTGACAAACTGTCAGCCGATGGCCCATGTTAGCAGTTGACCTTTTCTTTGCCTAGCACTCGCACTCCAACACAAGTCCCTTTCCAACCTCCACTATTGCGTATCCAATACCTTCGCTTGCGCTTGTCGAGTTCGCCCACTCGACGGAGATTGAACTCCTCTTCTATTTAGCATTGGCACTGCCACATCAATGCAAGCTTCGGACGCGGCCTTCATACTAACTAGTAACTATGAGCATCAATGCATTCCAGCCAGTCAGTCGTGCCATTGTTTCTCTAAGCTTGCTATCGAATCTTATTCTTCGTGTCCTTGCCCCGTGACTGCTGCTCCGCTCTGCCACTGGCCCGCGGCAGCTCGTCCAGCTGATTCCACCGCTGCAAGCGTTCGCGTTGTCTCGCAGCTCCGTGATCCTGCGGCGGTGGTCCTCAAAGTCCCCGCGAAACTCTGCGAGGAACCCCGGCAGCATCGCGTGGGCCTCGGCCAGAGTCCCATCAGCGTCTTCTCTGCCATGCATCCAGTCGTCCCGTTCCGGCACGTCACCACCGCTGGCAAGCCCTCGCATTGCCACCCAGGTCCTGTCTCCTGGCGGCAAATCGGCCCGCAGCATAAAGTCGCCCAGTAAATCTCTCTCCGACAGCGCCGTCATGTGCTACGGCGGCAGTTTGGCCAGCAGTACCTTGTCCAGACAGAGCTGATCCCACGGATTGTCCGACAGCACGAATCCGTACTCTGCGAGCAGAAAGTCATTGGAATACGTGCCATAGGACGTGTACACTTCCTCGCCTGCTTGGTACGCGCGGTCCGCGGTTATGTCATAATAAGCCTCTGTCGAAAACGCCACCGAGCAGCCCACACTCGCGTGATTAAACATGTCTGCCACCAGCAGCAGTGCCAGGCGATCGTGACTATTTAGGGTAGCTGAGCATTTCCTCAATCTCGTAGTAAAAGGACCGCGTGCCTACAAGGAACCACGAATATAGGTACTCTTGTTCCGCAAGATCGGGCAGGCCCTTCTTGGCATGATGCCAGTCTTGCCGACATCTTTCTGTGAGCTTGTCAGAAGATTGATTGCCAAGGTGAGCTGCTTGTCTCGTACGTGGATACAGCGAGTGGCCACCACGCACAATCCACGCCCTGATATGCTCCTGGGCTCAACGCCATCAAGAACGACCCCTTTATTAGCTGCCCATTGCAAAAGAGAAACAGTCGTAGCCATGTACTCTATGGGCTATCTCAACGATGCATGCTCACTTGTATCGAATTGAGACAAATGTTGCATGGCTACTAGAACTTCAGCTGCGTAAGTTTGTTACTTGATTCAGTCCTCCAGAAGGCGATTCATAGTCCCGTCCTTTTTGCGCCTCATATTTTTTGTAACCTTCGCCGACAATGCTGTTGCCAGCCGCCCGACCGTGCGCAGCTACCATTCACTTACTGGTATACAGCAAGGGTTTGATAATTTGATGTGCTGCGAGCGATACCTCTTCTAGTACCCATCGTGTACCCTGCCCTTCATTACTTTAAACTAGATATACAAGACTGCTATCAAATGACCAATGCGTCTTCACAATACAGGCTTCCCGCACAAAACTCCACATTTTTAGAAATGTTGTACAATAAGGTAAATCATGACGCCATGGTACTTTGTCGGTACTGGCTTCTCCTTGGCGTCCGCCTTGGTGACACTATTTCGTCTTTATCATCATCCCGCGACATGATGATGCTCTCTTCGCGCTCGGTAATAGAATGCCCAGACCCGGCCAGCTGCGACTCGGCGATCCAGCCAGCCTCAACTCCGAAGCAGACCACGTCCGCGGCGCAGCTAAAACATGGCACGTCATCGCGGGCGGCGGGGTCCAGGTATTTCCAAAGTTCTTGTGTTGTGCAACGAAAGTTTTGCAGCGCCTTCTTGTCGCCTTTGAAATTGCTGACGAGATACGAATACAAATACGCTAGCCACAGCACGTTTGAATAGGGTGCAAATACGTCCCACGATATCGGGCCGTCAATCCCCTTTGCATACGGGGTCGTATGCTCCGCGGGAGGCAGGCAGACGCGATCGGCACGCAGTAGAAATGATCTCATCTGTCTGTACACATTACACTGTGGCGCATGTGTGCTCGTGAAGAAGCTGAGGTCCTTTTCCAGATCATTTGATACGGGTGTCGCGTAGTCAATAGACAAGTCCTCTGCTCTGGACAGGCCATAGTCCAGTATTGTAATGTCCAGGCCTGAGTGGCCATAGAATCGACCATCAGACTGATATGGCCGTTCACGTGGCTCATGAGCCTGCCGTATACACAAATTGCTCTCATGAAGATCGCGGTGCTGTTGTTCTGTCGTTAATGCCTCATTCCTACAGCGGGGATTTCGTTGCAATGATAGAGTATCACGAACCTCAAACATGGCTATATCTTCAGCTCGAGCCAGTGCAACGGCCACCAAAAAGAAAATGTCCCACAATTGGCTCTCCATAGTCAGCTTCCAGTCTTCGAGCGCAATGCCCGCATCACCGAGTTCCACCACAAGAAACCGCGTGTCGTCCAGATAGCGGCTGGGAGAGGGGTAGAACTGTGCGCGACCTGGGTCCTGCCGCTTCATGCGTCGTTGAAATACTTGATGCGTCTCCAGAAGCTGCCTTGTAGCCTTGCCTTGCACGACATAGCGCTCCTTGTAGACGACAAAACCGGGAATGTCGGCAAGCCACTCGGATATCTGTAGCTCGCCATTGATGTCCTCTTCGCTGTGCGGCTCCTCGTCAACAAGTTTTGAGCGCTCCTGCATCTTTGTTTTTGCTTTGATGGGGGAGTGCAAGCGAATAACTTTGATAATGCTGGTGCCGCGGTCATTGGTGACTCGGTAGACCTCAGCATAGGACGCCTCTGCGATCTTTTCTATGCTGTCGCCGTAAGGGCATACATCCTCCCACGTCAGAATTCGGAGTGTTGTCTCTGCTGAGCTGTCTTCCTCGTACTCTGGCTCATCTTCTGATGCAAGTTTCTCCTCTGTGTCACTGGATTGCGGTGTATTGTCTTCATGCTTATCAGCCACAGGGGGCTCCTCTTTTATGACTTTTTGGGCTGCTTTTCTTCTGGGTCTCGGCACTTCCCTTTCCTCTGTGTCGCTTTCGTCTTGGATTCTGATTTCGGAGAGCTGCTCAGTCAAGTCCTTGACGGTCGCAGGCTCGGGCTCCTTTGGTTGGTTGGCTGCTTTCCTGGCAGGAGGCTTACGCATTGGGCTCTGAGGCAGCTCAGCAAACAGCCTTTCGGCTTTTGAAGCCTTTGGTCGTTTGCCGTACGTAGCCTTTCGCGCCATCCTATCGTCACAGTGTGTCCACTCGATGAAGTCGTTCAGGCCCCAATTGGCGTTGTGAGGCGGAGAGATGTACCTACAGTTGGCGGGGCAACCCAGCAAAGCCAGGCGCGATTGCGCACCAAATTGACAATGCCCAGATGCTAAGTTTTTTTCTGGACGCTGTGAGTGAGTCGTAAGGTACAAATCGTTAGCCCACATAGTGGAGGAATTACCAATGTACCGTTCAGT
>JAEIJG010000668.1:0-21661 GCA_037289395.1 Beauveria scarabaeidicola
ATATTAGTTCCTAGTAGGGGCTAGTAAGGCCCCTCTTCCTAATTATTTTCATTTTACCCCCCTTAGGGGGGGGTGTCCCCTTTATTAGGCCTTAGCTCCTCCCCGTCTACTCTATGCCTACTCTATATCTATCCCATCCTAGTTCCGCCCTAGGTCTAACGTTTATATAGGTTAGCCTCTATAGGTTATATACCTATTTTACTATTTTCTTACTCTTAACTAGGTAGTTAAGCGTATAAAGTATATCTCTTTAGTCCCTTAGTAGTGTTATAGTAGGGGTATAGTACTAGCCTATAAGTTTATACTAGAGAAGTATATAATAAATATCCTCTACCCTATGTTTATACTAATATATCCTTATATTATATCTAAGTACTTATTACTTATAGAGGAAAGTATTTAGCCTAATCTTTCCTATCTATAGCTATATTATAATAGAGCTAATATGCCTTAGTAAGTAGAGGAGTAGGGTTATTCTAGCCTTATACCTAGCCTATAGGGGCTTATAGACTAAGAATAAGGTAAGCTATCTTACCTGCCTCTAGCTCTTAGTCTCCTTATACTCTTACTTTACTCTCTATATCTAGTTAGCCTAAGCCTTAAGTGCGCGCTAATCCCCTTCTAGTACCCCCCTACTTATCTTTAGTAGGTTTTAGTAAAGGTCTTTTATTAGTAGTAGGATCTATCTTCTACTACTTTAGTAGAGTAGGACTAGAGATAATACCCACGTAGTAGCGTACTAAAGCCGGGCCGCGGCCCTATTAGCCTCCTACTGGTTTAGGGTTCTACTCTTCTATATTATTAGGTAAATATCTACTAGTAGTATACTAAGCTCTATCTCTATATAGTGAGTAAGGGTGGCCTTAAAGGCTCCTCTAACCACCCTTAGGCACCTCGCCTATAGCTCTTAGAGGGGTCTAGCTAGGCCTTATATAGGGCTAGCTATAGGGCTATATTATACTACTACTCTAAATAATATAATTAGATAAATTCCCTAAAGGTAGATATCTCTTACTTCCTTAACCCTTAGGCCTTATAACTTCCCTACTATTAGTTATAAGGCTTAAAGTGTAGACTAGACCTTCCCTAATATAGACTTAACCTACTTCTACTATCCTAACCCTACTAATAGTATTACTCTAAGGAGGCGTATATCTATTAATAACTCTACTACCTTACCCCTAAGTATAAGGGGGCCTAGATCTAAGGCTTACTTATATTAGAAGTATAATAGCTTAAACTTTAGTATAGAGAAACTTAGTTAATAGGTTCTTACTTAGTCTTTATATATAGCCTAGGTATTTTCTAGCTAGGACTTTATTTCGCTATAGTTCTTCCTTATATATAGTAGGTTTATATTATCTATAAAGCTAACTATATATAAACCTAGGGCTACCCTAAGGGCTTTATATAATAAGCTTATAAAGAGGATAAAGAGGATTAGTAATAGTAGTAAGCCTTAAGGGACTTTATACTAGACTACTCTTTCCCTTATTATATTACTATTAATTTAGAGCTAGTTTATCTTCTTATTAAAGAAGGATTAAATAAGGTTAAGGATCTTCTCTAAGTAACCTAATTAGTAGAGCTTTTAAATAAATAGTCTATAATTAATATTATTAAAGGCTCTAGCTATATCTAGTTAGAGGAGTAATATAGCCTTACTTTAGGCCTAAGCTATATAGACTAGCTTAATAACTATTATAATTACTATTTCTATTAACCTATACCTTTAGTTCCTTATCTAACCCTTAAGAAGGAGCTAGTACACTTCTACTATAGTTATAATATAGGTAGTGAGAATCTTCTTAAATAGCTTACCTATTATATTAAGGAGGGTTATTAGCTACTATCCTCCTACTATCTAGAGATTATCTAGGGTCTTCCTAGGCTTCTAGAGGACTATAGTGGAGCTAGCTTAGTGCTAGGCTAGGTAGTGTCTAGACTATAGTAATATATTAAAGAGCTTCGCTAATATCTTATATAGGGGGGGGCCTAGGGCCTTTAAGAGCCTATATAGGACCCTATCTAGACCTAGGGCGTTCTAGGCTATATAGCCTCTAAGCGTATCCTTAACTTTATCTACTATAACTTCTATAAGGATTTCTATCTTATCCTATAGGGGTCTAGGGGCGTCTAGCTTATAGGTTAGGGCTATATTACGCCTAGACTTAGGACTAATAATTACTAGGGCTAGAAAGAACTTTTAGGCTAAGACCTCTACCTTCTCCTCCCTTAACTATACTAGGGTATTATAACCTAGGCGGGCTAGCTCTAGGATTATATTAGCTATATATCTTATTATAAACCTCTTTACCTACTTATATTACTTTTATAATACTAGCGTATTACCTAGTAAGTTAAGGTATATCCTCTAGGCTACCTTCTACGCCTTAGCTAAGGCCTAGGACTAGGCCTTTCTCGTTCTATATATAATCTCCTAGTCTACTTTATTTCTTAACCTCTATACCTACCTCTAGGTCCTCTTTATCTTAGTAACTACCTAGCTAGTCTTTTAGTTCTATTACTCTAGCCTCCTAGTCTAAGGGGGGCCTACTATAAGGACGGCCCTAAGGATAATATCTTCTATTACTAGTATAAGCCGCTTATACACTACTTCTACCTCTAGGGGTCCTACTATTAGTGGTTTAGTTATAGCTAGGAGCTAGGCTACTACCTTAGCTAAGGTGAGACTAATATCTATCTTTCCCTATTTCTTTATTAGCTTACTTCCCTCTAACTTATAAGCCTAGAGCTCTAATAGCTATAAGATATAATTAGACCTAGCTAGATTCTAGTCTAGTGTTATATATCTACCTCTTAGTACTAGGGAGGCCTAGAGAAGGTCTAAGGTACTTATATAGTGATTATAGTAATATTATATTACTATCCCTAGGGGTATAACTAATGTGGTTCTAATATAGGTAAAAGCCTTAATTATATTATCTATAAATAGGGATTTTCTACTATAGAGGTCCTAAGAGGGGTAGTAGAGGTTAAAGTCCCTTACTACTATATATAGGATCTCCCCTTCTAATAGAATTCCGCTTAGGAGTCTATATAGGTCTATACCTAGCTTAGAGTAGATACTTATAAGGATAAGGGGGTTATTAAGGAATTTAATATAGTATATATCCCTTCTAATTATTACTTCCTATAATACTCTATTAACCCTCTTATAGATATAGGTTACTACCCGCCCCCCCCCTTATAAGCGTTAGTATAGAGCTAAGGAGGGGGCGGGCGGGGGGCTACTTAGTGATACCTCTTAAATTATAATAATATCTAGGCTATCCTCCTAGTAAAGGGCTAGCTAGATATTACTATTATCTTTATAAATATTCTATAAAAGAATCCTTATTTAGTTATCTAAGCTAAGCTAGTTTAGTTATAATTATATCCTAGATTAGTTTTAAGACTATTAGTAATAGTAGGAGTAGTAGGAGTAGTAATTTACCTTATAACTAGACTATAAATATTAAGGCTAATAATAATACCTAGTATAACTAGTCCTCACCTATAGTAGGTATAGGGGTTTTATATTATAGAATCCTAACTAGTGACCCTAGGCCTATAGACCCTATTCTAGGGTTAGTAAAGTTAAAGTTTAGTGTATTAGTCTATACTAGGAAAGGTCTTTAGATTAGGGCTAAGGAGGAGGGACCTAGGGGCTACCCTCTTAGACACTATATGCTCCTAGCTCTCTTTAGGGGTAATAATACTCTTAGGGACCTTAGGTGTCTTTCTTCCCTAGGGCGGCAGCTCTTAAACTCTATTAGTTAGAAGTAGTATACCTCTTAGGCGTGGCCCTAGTGCTACCTTATAATAAGGTAGTCTTAGGACTATACTAGGTGGTTTCCCTTATAGTTAAAATATTATTTTTTCTTATTATCTTTTTCTACTAGGTATAGTTTAAACTTAGTATAGGTCTAATAAGTATACTAGCTATAATACTCTTTATTTTAGTAGAACCTACTTATATAGCTATACTAGTAATACCTAAAGCACTATAGGGGCTAGACTATATCTAAAAAGGGCTTATATTAGAAGACCTAGGAGTTAAAAAAGACCCCTTACTTATAGAGGTAGTTTATTATCTTAGTATTATATATTCTAATAATAAGAGAGGCTTATATCCTAGACTTAAGTTAGGGATAGTATACTTTTATAGTAATAATATTTACTTTATTAAAGGCTAAGAGCGTTATTATAAGGTTAGTAGTATCTTATAAGATCTCCTTAAGTAAAACTACTTTAACTACTATAGTATATACTTATTAGGAGAGAGTTACCTCTAGACTAAATATAACCTTTACCTAGAGCTTATCCTTTATATATTCTTTTACCTCCTAATAGAAGGTTAGGACTATATCCCTAGAGAGGAGGTAGCGCACTACTACTATAGTATTAGCCTAAATAGCCTTATTAACTACTATAATAATCTCTTATAGGGAGCGGCTCTTAATTTCCTATATATATCCTCTAGCGTTAATAACTAGTTCTCTTTTATACCTAGTAAGAACTAGCTTAGCCCTAAGGCTAACCTAGCCCTAGGCTGTTACTACTATAACGTATAACTATAAGCTAGCTAGAAGCTAGGGTTAGCTAATACTCTAGTTCTCCTTAAGCGTCTATATAACTATCTCTTTTATAATAGCCTAGACTACCTCTTAAGTAATTAGGGCGTTAGTCCCCCTTAGGGCTACTCTAGCCTTATTTTAGGCCCTAGTTTACTTATACTCTATTTATATCTCTTTTACCTTATCCTTAAATTTATCTTTAATTAGGAAAAGGAGCTTATTAATTAGTTCTCTCTTTAATTTTAGTCTTACTTAGGTTACTACTGCCTTAGGCTTACTACGGCGCTTATTAGCTATAGGGGCGTATTAGGACGTGTCCCTAGTAATAATCTATCTACCCTAACTACTCCTAACGTAGTAGCTTTATACTAATATTATCTAGGGGTAGAATTAGGTGCTTTTTAATGTCTAATAAGTTATTTTTTAATTTTATTACTAGGTTAGGCTTAATGCGGTCGCGCACCGTTTTTTGCTCGTGAAGTTAACCTTAACCCTTTAAGTATTAATAATTTACTAATAATAAAAGAATTATATAGAATTAATTAAAATCCTCTTTCTTACTAGCTTCTATATTTATAATATAAATATATATATTATATCTAATATAACTATATATACTATATTATTAACTATATATTTTAACCTTTACTTTTTAATTACTATAAGCTTATATTTTATATTTTGCTTAACTATCTATATTTATTTACTTTTTTAATTCTCTTATATTTTATAAAAAAAAGCTTTTTATTTATAATCTAGTCTTTTTAACTTAGTAATATTTACTAATAACCTTATTTATAATTATAAGCTTATATACTTATATTATACCTAAAATAATATAAGTATAACTAAGAATAACTTAGCGCTTATACTCTAGCTTATATATAAATAAGTAACCTTTTTATAGCTAGTTTAATAGAATTAACTATTATTCTACTACTTTTATTTATATATTAAATAATAATAGTAAAAGCGTATCTAAGGGATTTTATTAATTACTTATACTAGTCTTAAATAAAGGCTTATTAATATTAATAAGGTACTAGCTACTTTTATATTATATGTAATAAGTACTAGATAACTAGATTACTAGTTTAATAAGTAGTAGTAATTACTTTAATAATTAATATAACTAATAGAATTTAACTAATAATTAAATTCCTAGGAATAAAGCTAAGAATTAAAATAAACTAATCTAATAATTAAAGATACTAATCTTAGTAATAATAACATTAATAATTTACTTTAACTAAAGAATACTATTATTATTAAAAATAAAAAATAGAAATACTATTTTAAATACTATTAAATATACTAAATCTAAGAGACTCCTTAAATACCTAAAAAAAGCATAAACCCTATAAACTCTATCTCTAAAAGCACTATTAGTTTTACCCTCTAAGTTATATAATTTAGCTATTATATTACTAATTTTACTTACTATAAAAAAACAAATAATAATATTATCTTAAGATAGATTAAGCCTAGAATTATCTAATACCTAAGGTAAAGACTTACTTAAAAATAAGCTATTAAACCTACTAGATATAATAAGTATTATATTAATGATAAAGCTAATAATAGTAGGATTTTAAGAGGAGTAAAAATAATATACTTTATCTATAAAATAGATAATAAAGAGCTTTTAACTATAAAATATATTAAATAATACCTAAGTTAAAATTAATATTAGAAGTAATAATACTAATACTAAGGTATTAAGATTATAAATAATATTAGATATTTATATACTTAGTTTATTTTAACTAAATACTTCTAATAATAAATATATAAAAAGAAATAATAGTTTTATAAAGAAATATATTATTATTTAGGATTTAAATATATAAATATAAATAGTTATAGCTTTACTTAAAAATAATAAAAGAGTAGCTAAAATATATTAGAATCTTTAGTATTTATATTAAGGTAATACTTAATTATAATACTAATCCTAGTTAAGTAATTAAAAAAGAAAAGACTTTTAAAAAGATAAATAAGCCTTATTTAGAATTTTATAATAAAAGTATAAAATTTATTTTATAAAAGCCTAAAAATAGATAAATTTAACTATATATATTATAATAAGCCTAACTAAAAAGGGTATTATAATAACTACTTTATATACTAAATTTTACCCTTATACCTTAGCCTTAGGTAATATTAATAATATTTACCTACTTACCTAATTCTATAATAAACTACTACTAAAGCTATATATAGTTTACTTAAAACTAATAAAAACCTTAATAATTATAATATTTATAAATAATATTAAGAAGTAAAGGTAAATTTTTAAAGAGTTAGTTATAATAGACTCTAAAGTATCTAGGTTATAATAAAATATATATAAAGTATATTATTAAGTAAATAAAAGTAATATAAATATAACTAAATCTAAAGAAGAAATAGTAAATACTTATAGTAAATAAAGATAAGGTAATAATAAGCGCTTATTTTATTATAATAGCTTATTTTTTTAATATAAAAAATAACTATTCTAACCTTAGGATTTTTATAATTCTTATCTATACTAATAAGACTAGTATATAAATAATAAAGATAATACTTACTATTTCTAATTAAATATATATATATAATAAAAATCTTTATATACTAATAGTAAATCTTTTATTTAGTTATATAAAAATTAGAGAAAAATAAGATAAACTAATATAAAAGCTAAGTATTATTTCTAATAATATATTTATAAAAGAATACTAAAGAGAGAAAAGTTCTATACTATTAGCCCTAATAATAATAACCTAGAGTATTATTATAAGGAATTATATACTTAAGGATATATATATATTTTTAATAATAATAAAATTATTAAAAAAAAGGTAAGTTTTTATATATTAAAACTATGTTTTTTTAATAATAATCTAGCTAAGGAAAAGGAATTTTTAAACTTTTATAATAATAATAGAACCTCTAATACTAAGTATATAAGTAATAATAAATAAGAATAAGTAATTAATTTTATATATTTTTATAATAAAGTTAATAACTTTAAAAATAAAATAATAATATATAATATTAAAAAGCTATTTATAATAAAACTAGAATATTAAGTTATTAAAGTTATTATAAAGCCTAGTATAATTACTTTTTAAAAGAAGTATATCTTTATATATATAAAGACCTTACTTTAAAATCTACTTTATTATAAATGTTTTAAATATATTTATTAATAAAGCCTAGCTCTTAAAGTATAATAATAACCTAAAGTTTTAATTATAACCCCTAAAGCTAATAAGAAGTATTAAGTTATCTTTTAGTATTATAAAAACTATTACTTTTAACTTTTATATAAATACTTATTTACTTAACTAAAATAATATTCTTATATATATTATAACTAGTATTAATATTATTAAAGGACTTAGCCCTTTACTTTTACTAAGTAATACCTTTTTATATAAATATAAAGTAAAGGTAGATTATATCTAAGAAAGAGTTATTTTATATAAGATATAAAATATTAAATTAAATATATAAATCTTTTATTTTAAAGTACTAAATTAAATTTAATAAAATATATATATTATAAAAGACTTTATTATTAAGGCTAGGTAATAAGTACTTTTAGCTACTTTATAAAAAAACTAAATAATTATAAGAGTACTTTATAAATAATTAATATATTATTTCTTTATATATTATAAAGCTATTTATAATATTATAATAGATATTAAAACTCCTAAATATATTATAATCTATAATTACTAATAAGAAGATATTTCTATCTTATAGTATATACTCCTTAGTAAATTAAAAGCTTATATAGGGGATAAGATTACCTATTATATTAAATTTAAAAGAAATATATATAATATATTATATTAAGCTTATATAATAATAAAAGTAATAGCTAGAGATCTAATATTATCTACTAAGATATAGGTTAAAACTAATAATACTCTAGATCCTTAGAATCTCTTTAATATAAATATAAAAATACTAAACTATAATATCTTATAACTAATAAATATACTAATTATTAAAAATAACTTTAGAGTAAGTATCTTTAACCTAGAACCTAACTTTATTAAAGAACGAAAAGTAATAATAAATAAATATAATATCTATTATAATAAAGGCCTAATTCCTATAGCTAATAATAAAAAGATATATATTAACTTAATTAATAAATAGTAAAATTAGAAGTATAATATTAGGTTATATCTTTTTAAGATTAAAGATTAAGAAGCTCTTAATAAGTATTATAATAAATAAGGAGAACCACTAGAAAACCTATAATAATAAGGTACTATATATAAGAGCTTCTATAGTTTATAATATAATAAAAAGTTATTATCTCTCTAAGAGTTAGTATATATATATATAATAATTAAAGTTAGTCTAATTAAGAGTATTAAATTATTAAAAATATAAAAATTATAAAAGAGAAAAATATAATTATATTTAGCTTAAATATAAAAAAGTTATTATAAGAAGTAATATATTATTAATAATTAAAAGAATATTTAAATAAGGTTTAGATTATAAGGTTAATATTAGAAATAAAATATAAAAAAGGTAAAAAAGTTATTTTATTATTTTAGGGGAGGTATACTCCTTTATTAATAGTGTTTATTATATAATATATTATAGAGACTATTTTAAGCCTAATATAGTATAATAATAAATTAACCGCCTAGGGTAAGCTTAAGTTAATAATAGATTTTATATTAATTACTTACTTTACTTTTATTATATTATAAATTATAAATAGTAAAAATAAGGAAAGAATTATTATTAACCTTTAACTACTTAAAAAGATAATAATTCTAAATATATACTTACTACCTAACTATAGTAATATTATAAATAATATCTAAGGGAATAGATATTACTTTATATTTAATAGTAAAAGCTTTTACTTTTAATTTTATATTTACTTATTATATTATAATAGTATAGTAGTTATTTCTAAATAAGGTCTAGAAGTCTTTAATATTATATTAATAAGATTTAGAAATACCTTAGTATATATATAGTAATTTATAAATAACCTTTTTTATACTTATACTTATTATATTAAGATCTTTATTAATAATATTTTTATATTATTAAAAATAAAAAAGAAGTATTTAAAGTTCCTAGAAATCTTCTTATAAATAATAACTAAAAAGAGGTTATATATATCCCCTAAAAACGTATTTATTATATTTTTATTAATATAACTACTTAGCTTTATTATTAATAATATTAGTATTATTAAAATAGATAATTATCTTTAAGCTTTTATAAAGCTTATTATACTTTATAACCTCTTTAAACTTAAAATATTTATTAATATAACTAGATTTATCTAAATAAGAATTACTTAGTATATACTTTTATTAGAGCTATTATAAGCTTATAAAACTAATCTTTTAAAAAATATAAGAGATTTAGAAAATATTATTTTAAAGCTATTAAAGCTAGTATATTAGAATAAAGTATAAAAGGTTACTTTTATTATTATAAATAATAAAAGAATAGTCTTTATAAATCTTTAAAAATACCTTTTTATATAATTTTATCTTTATTATTATAACCTAAATAAATATCTTTTTCTTAAGCTAGATATTTATAAAAATAAATTTAGCCTTTATATATTCTAATTTAATAGTAAATAAAATGAAAAAAGTATTCCTAGTAAAGATATTCTAGTAGAAAAGCTAAGATCTTTAATATTTTTATTATACTTAATCTTAAAAGTTAAATAAGTATAAAGATTAATAAAAGTAGAAGTTATTAAAAAGCTTTATTAAATAATCTAATTAAACTAGTACTTAATAAATATAATTATAAATTATATTATTATAAAAGGTATAATAATATATATATTACTTATAATAATAAACCTAAATAAAGTAAATTTAAAATTAGTAATAATTACTAACTATTTATCTTAATTTTAGTTATAAATCTTTAATATACTAGGTATTTTAAATATTATCCCTAATATATTATCCTAGCTATTATAATACTAACCCTTATATTATATTATAAATAATAATATATATAATAAACTTAAGAAATCTACTAATATATTTTATACTTAAGGTATTAAAATAGCCTTATACTTAGAATTTTATATAGTATTAATTAATAACTACTAAGAGGATCTAAAATATAAAAAGATTATTAAATACCTTAATAACCTTATTAGGTAGAACTTTATATTAATACTAGTAGTAACTAAGTAGAAGTATTAATTATAGTTACTAATTAGTTTATAAGAATAAATAGATAATAAGTTATTATATATAATAAACCTATAAGGTAAGTAAAAACTTATAATCCTTTAAAGCTTATTTAAGGTTATTTTTAATACTATATATAATAATAAATACTACTTTAGCCCTAAATAAATATATATTAAGCTTTAATATATTTTTATATAAAATATAACTAAATAAATTAAAACTTATCTAATATACTACCTTATATATAAAGAGAATTTAATTAATAAAAAAGCTACCCTTAGTAAATTATAACCCTTTAACTACCCTCTAATACTATTCTATATTATTCTACTTAATTTTATAACTAACTTACTAATAATATTATTAAAAGGTATATTATAGGCTTATAGTAAAAGTAATTACCTTAATATACTTTACCTAGTATCTTATTAGTTTTCTAAGAAAACCCTATTACTAGCTAAAAATAATAATAATATAATAAAAGACTAGGCTTAATTACTTCTTTAAGAATTAATAATATATAACTAGGGCTTATTTTATTAAATTATTAATAATAAAGACTTAAAATTTACTTTTATTATCTAAATAAAGATATTTTATATACTTAGAGCTAGATTTAATATATTAACTAGATATTATATCTAGACTAATAGTTTATTAGAATATAAGAATTAGACTATTAAGTTAATAATATTATATTATATTATAATAAATCTTATTATCTCTTAGTTATTAATTTTACTTACTTTATAATATAACCTAAATAATACTTATTTTATACTAATTAGGTATAATCTAAATAAGATAATATAGAGATTTTAGCTTATATTTATAATTAATATTATTATAAATATAAGTTATTAAGTAGTTATATTTAATATTAAAATACTTATGGAACTATAGAAAATATATATTTATAAGGCTTACCTTAGCCTTATAATTAGTTTTATCTTTTAAAAGATATAATATAATATAAAATATAATATACCTAATATATATATTAGTAATAAAGTTTATCTTTAATTATATAAGAGATATATATTACTAGGGAATTTAAAGTAGAAATAGTCTATAGCTAGGGCTAGCTTATATAAGGTAATTAAAGAAGTCTACTTATAAGCCTATAGATTTAATCTTTATAATAATAGTTATATTTACCTAGTAGTTAATATTACTTAGCTCTAAAAACCTTATTAGGGTTAAGATCTTTTTAATAAAATAAAATAAACTTTACTAGTTATTATAATAAATAGTAAAAAATACTAGAAACTTAACTAAATTATTATATATTATAATAATTACTAAGAATAAGAATTTCTAATTAAATAATAAGATTTTACTAATAAAGATAACTCTTAGATTACTAAAAGTATCTTATAAGAGGATATTATAAATATAATAAATAAGTACCTTAAGGTACTAAGGCTACTTCCTAGATATAGATAATTACTAAGGTAGTAAAAATATATAACCTCTTTTAATTATAATAAGATAAACTATAAATATACTCTTTAAGTATAATAAGAGTATATTATTATAATATATAATATCTACTATAAGACTTTTATTTTAAATAAGTAAAAATATTATTTAGAGTAATAGAATTAGTTATTATATAAATTATATTAGAAATATATATTTATATAAAAGGCTATAAATCTATTAGTTACTCTTAGGGTTTTTTCTTATAATATCTTTATATATTTTATAAGCTATAAGATAATTTAATTAATATAGTTACCTCTATATTAAAAAACTATTAGACTTTCTTTTTTATATTTTATTTTACCCCTAGGCTAATTATATCTATAGTCTTAGTTACTTTTCTTACTTTTCTTATATTTATAAACTACTTTATTATTATTTTTATTATATAGTCTAGTAGAATTTCTTTACTTCTCTTTAGTCTAAATATTTTTAGCTTATATAATTACTTCTAACTTTATATCTTATATACCTTAACTAAGAAAAGTACTAGAAAAGCTAGTCTAAGCTAATTTAATTTATTTCTTATATAATTAGGTAGATTTAGTAATTTAGGTAGAATTTACTATCTTATAGAACTAATTATAAGTAAGTAATAAAAATAATATATAATAAGATAATTTCTTAATTAAATTATTTAATAATATTCTCTAAGTTTAACGCCTTTATAAAGATATAATAATAATAGCTATTAACTTTAATGATAAAAGTAATAATAGCCGCCTAAGGTAAACTAATAAAAGCCTAATAGAGATTCTTTTAGATAATATTTAAAATAATATTACTAAAGATAATAATAATACCCCTAGTAATAATAATATTAATAACACCCCTAGTAATAATAATATTATTATCTTAGTTAAGCTAGATAATAAAATATATAATAATAATAATAATTTAATCTTAGATAATAATAAAGAAGAAACTATAAGTAATTAGGTATTTATATATAATAAAAAAAAGACTAAGTTAGCTTAGAATTTAGTAAAATAGGTACCTATAGACTTAGTTATAGATAATACTAAGTAATAAAGATATTTATTTACTTTTAACTAGAAATATCCCCTATTTAATATTTATAAAGTAAAATTTTTAATTAACTATATAACCCCTAAATTTAACTACCTAACCTTATAAAGTAGTAATTATACTCTAAAGAATAAGAAGCTTTAGTTAAAAGAGAAAGTAATTTATAATATAAAGTAAAACTTCTATTATATTAGATATAATACCTTTAAAAATAAACCTAACTAAGCTTACTTACTTATAAACCTTTATATATAAGTTATTAAATTATTAAGTAAAATATTCTATAAGCCTAGTAAAGTTAAGATAATAACTAATAATTTTACTAAGAAGCTTAAGAGAGATACTAAAAAGGCTTATAATATATATATAAATAAAGGCTAGTTTATTAGAAATAATAAGCCTAAGTATTTTACTAAATTCCTCTCTTTAAAAGTAAAGCTTCTAGTATTATATTATATAAATCTATTAAAGAATACTAGACTATTTATTATTATAGCTATAGGAATAATAAATAAGTTAGACTTATATAATATTTCTTTAAATATAAATAATTTCTTTATTATAATAATTATTTTTTATATATCTAATAATATAAATATTATTATTATTACCTAGAGTACTCTTATAAAGGTTATAGAGCTTAAAGTTATTATAATTAATATAAATACTTAGGCTAAAAGTGTTAATATAAAGTTTAAAAAGGTCTTTACTATTACAAACAAAGGAAAGTATAAGGCAGCTAGGGAGGCGGCCTAAAGGAGTAACTAGGCGGGCGCCTATAAGTCGCTTAATTAGGATAACTAGTCACGTGACTAGATCACCGTAGATTATAGTAAGCTAGTAGTGATCTAGTGGTATATTAGATTACTATAGATTATTATAAGCTAGTAGTGATCTAATAATACGTTAGATTACTATAGATTATAATAAGCTAGTAGTAATTTATAAGAAGATAGATTACTTAGATTACTAGTAATCTAAAGTAATCTTATTTTATAATAAAGAGATAAATAAATATATAAGGAAGGGGATTTCTTATAGCTAGATAGTCTAAATTTCTATTAATTAATCTAAGTAATTCTAAGTAATTAGTTTTAAGAGTTTTACTCTTAATAATTCCTTATACTTAAGATATTACTTACTATTACCTTATAATATTTAAACCTAACTTACTACCTAAAAAATAAACTAATTATAGATTAAGAATAAGTTATTATTATATTTTAATTAATCTTATTTAATATAATCTAACTAAAAACATCTTTATAAGTAAGAAATAGTATATAACTATATTAAGCCTAACCTAGCGATAAAATTAAAAAATAACTTATTAGATATTAAAAAGCACTTAATTCTACCCCTAGATAATATTAGTATAGAGCCACTATATTAGGAGTAATTAGGGTAGATAGTTTATTACTAGGGACATGTCCTAACGCGCCCTTATAGCTAATAAGTACTATAATAAGTCTAAGGCGGTAGTAACCTAAGAGAGACTAAAATTAGAGAGAGAACTAATTAATAAGCTCCTCTTCTTAATTAAAGATAAGTTTAAGGATAAGGTAAAGGAGATATAGACTAAGTATAAGTAAACTAGGGCCTAGAATAAGGCTAGAGTAGCCCTAAGGGGGGCTAATACCCTAATTACTTAGGAAGTAGTTTAGGCTATTATAAAAAAGATAATTATATAGACACTTAAGGAGAGCTAGAATATTAGCTAACCCTAGCTTTTAGTTAGTTTATAATTATATACTATAGTAATAGTAGCTTAAAACTAGGCTAGCCCTAGGGCTAAGCTAGTTCTTATTAGATATAAAAAAGAACTAGTTATTAATACTAGAGGATATATATAAGAAATTAAAAGCTACTATTAGACTAGAGATCTAGTTATCTAGTACTTATTATATATAGTATGAAAGTGACTAGTAGCTTATTAGTATTAATAAGTCTCTATTTAAGACTAGTATAAGTAGTTAATAGGATCGCTTAGATACTCCTTTACTATTACTATATAATATATAGCTAGAAGTAATAGAATAATAGTTAATTCTCTTAAACTAGCTATAAAATATATACCTATTTTATATAGGCTATAGGCATAGGTACTTAGTTATTTTATAGAGCTCTTATACTAATTTAGGCGTAATAAGTACTATATAATAAAAGAAAGATAGTAACGTCCCTATTACTTAAAATAAAAATAATTTCCTATATAAATCTAAATCCTATATAATTCTAATTCTATTTAAATATAAATATAATACCCTTATTATCTAAAATAAAAGCGATTACCTATACTAATTTAAATATAGTATCTTATAGCTAAAAGAGTAAAAGTTTTTTCTAAAATACTTATAATAAAGTATAAATAAAATATTAAATTATATATACTATAATACTAAAATAGTAAAATTAAATTATATATATTATAGTACTAAAATAGTAAAAATAAAGATAAAGAGTTAGTAAAATAAGAGTATTTTTTACTTATTAAAATAGCACTAAGAAAGTACTAAAAACACCTTTCTTAGTAGTTACCTTACTTAGTTTAACTAGCTATATACCGGTTTAAGCTACTAGGGTTTAAGGCACTAGTGTCACTATAGCTAATCTAGTGTTAATTATAGCTAGAATAGTGTTAGTTAATAGAGAAGGCTTAGGAATTAGTGTAGGAAGCTTAGGGGTAGAATTAGCTACGCTAGGCTTAGTGGTTATTACTAGGCGCTTTAGCTAGAGCTTTTTTTATTAGGGGCTACTATCTTTAGTCACGCCTATTATATAAGTATACTTCTAACTAGTAGCGATCTTAGTAGTTATTTCGCTAGTCTTAACTAGCTATATAGCTCCTAAAGTAGGCTAGTCACTTTCTTTTACTATAAAGATAGAAGTAGGCTTATTAATATTATTATCTAGTATAGGCCTAGCTAGAATTAGTATATATTTAATATCTAGCTTTTTTATTACTTAGTTAAGATTAAATTATACTAAGGTTAGTACTTACTAAATTTATTTATTATTAGTATTTATATTCTTCTTAATTTAGCTGCTTTTAGTGCTTACTTTCTTAGCTCTATTAAAAGCTATTTTAATATTTCTTATTAGGGTATTAACCCTTTTTAAGAAGTTACTCTTATATTCTTAAACTCTAGTTTTTAATTTATAGAAAAGCCCTTTATCCCTAGTACACTTAAATTTAGTCACTTCTAGGTTCTTTTTTATAACGCTAATTTAAGCGGGATAGTTTATCCTAGTTACTACTTCTTTAAGTTACTTTATATTAAATTTAAAGGCCTCTATATTAGCTTTAGCGGTGAAGGTAAACTTTAGATTATAAATAGTCTTTAAAAGGTTACTAATATTATTTATTATTAGAGTGTTATAGGTTATAGATTTAACCTCCTTTATATTACTCTAGAGCTCCTTAACTTTAGTAAGCTTACTATTAACTTTAGTAGCCTAGCCTCTTATTTTAGTTATAATAGTTATTAGATTATTAATCTTTTTTATTAATTTATTAGATCTTCTTACTTCTTTCTCCGCGGCTTTAATACTTATAGTAGGAGTAGGACTAGCTAAAATACTAATAGTCTAAGGGCTTATAATAACTAGGTATATATTATATAGATCTAACTAGTTTATAGTTAATATTATACCTATAATTAAGGGTCCTATATTACTAAATAGATTAATAAAATAAAGCGTAAGGAGGTCTACCTTAGAAGGTAGGAATTTAGTATAATACTCTAGCTTAATACTTCTAGCTACCTAACCGCTATTTAGGTAAGCCTTATAAGCTTTTTTAGTATTACGCTTTAGTTATTAAGTGAAGTTATAAGTTATAATGCCGCTTTTAACTAGTTTAGCGTAGATATCCTCTAGCTTTTTTACTACTTATAAGTAGAGATCTATATAAGGGTGGCCCTAGTTTAGTTCTTTTTAGAATATATTAAATCTAGTATAATAGAAATACTATTTTATATTATATATAGCCTCCTTAAGTATCTAAATCTTTATACTACTACCTAAGTAATTACCACCTTAGAGTATTATATAGTTAAATTTAAGTAATATATAGTTAATCTTAATTACTTTTCTATATATATTAAAAGGTAGATATACCTAATCTAGTATTAATAAGTATTCTCTTTACTATAAAGTGTTAGTTATAAGGTTATCTTTACTCTATTTAGCTATATTATAACTAGGTATTAGAAGCTTCTTTCTACTAGGGGATTTTAATAATAGGCTTTTACTACCTTTATTACCCTAATAGTGTATTAAGGCCTTTATATCTAGGTTAAAATCACTACCTTTATCGCTATTACTACTAAGGTTATCTATTTTATTATCGCTATTCTCGCTATTATTCTACTTAAGAATAGTATTATCTTAGCTATTCTTATACTTAGTAGTAAGGTTAACTATAGTAGGGAGCTCTTAATCTTATAGTGTAGTTTTATTTTTATTATTAAATATAAAGTTATCTAAATTATTATTATTATTATCCTTTTAACTCTAGTTATTATTATCCTTATTACTATTTTCTAGCTATTTTTAGCTATTATTATTAGTATTATTATTAGTTAGTCTTACTAGAAGCTAGACCTCTATTAATATAAAGGCGTTTAGAAGTATAAGGTCTATAGGGTTAATAAACTATTTATTACTATTACTAGAGTTACTTAGCCTAGGCCTAAAAATGTTTAAATTATCCTAGAGCTTATCTATTATTAGTTATTAGTGCTATTAACCTAGTAGATCTTACTCCTTAGGATAGTTATTTTAATCCTAAGTAGTGTATAATCTAGTATAGTTAATATAAGGTATATAGTAATAGCTTATTTAAATAACTCTTATTATAAGTAAGATTTTTAATAGAAGAGATTATAAATTTACTTAAAAGCGTTATTATAATACTATCTTTAAATATTCTTCTAAAGTATATATAAAGGTGTTATTAAAGGGAGGTTTATAAGTAAAGTAAAGAAGTAAGAACCTAATTATAAGTATATATTTCTAGTATTACTTACGTAGTTCTTATTCCTTATAAGATAGTATTTTTATATATCTAAAAATAATTCTACTATAGATAATTTAGTATATATAGTAGTATACTCTTACTATTTCTAGGGAGTATATCTATAGTCTTATTACTATAAATAGTGCTTATATAGGTAATTTATTACTTTAGTAGTTAGCCTCTTTAGAGTAGTTATTATAGCGCTTTAAGGTATTCCTCTACTATTTCTACGGCGTCCTCCCGTAGGATAGTTTTAGTGATCTAGGAGTTATCTTTATCTATAAAGCCATACTATTTAATAAGAAATTCCTGTTCTTAGCGGCCACTATAATATATAATAATTTAATCTAGTTCCTAGTATTCTTTACTATCTATTATAATAACTAGCGGTACTTACTTCTTTCTATTAAAAGGGTCTTAGCCTTAGTAAGGCTTCTAGAGATAGGTAATATTAATTACTAGGTATATATAACTATTACTATAGAAGTTAAGTTAATAAGCTTATAAGTAGACTTCTTTAATAACCTTATATAGGCTAGCTTTTATTATAGACTATTTTTACTTTAGGTTTCTTAGTAGTATATATCTCTTATATAGTTAAAGGTAGACCTTATTACTAATATAGATATTAGGTATACTATATTTAGTATTATATTATATCTTCTAAAGGGTAGAACTAACTATAAGGCTAAGATAAGCCTTATAGGTATATGTTTTTCTTAGTTCTATAAGCGTTTTAGTATTAATTTAGGTTACTAGACGAGTGGTGTTTATTAGAGCGTTAATAGTGGATTTAGGTTAAAATCTATATATTATTTTATTTAGGCTACGCTTAATTAGTGTGGAGTAGGTATTATTTAGGTTATACTATAATATAGGTAGAATAGATAGCTAGGGAATAGTAGGATTTATTATAATATAATATCTTATTACTAACTTAACTATCTAGTTCTTCTATTCTAATAAACTATTAGTTTAGGTATAATATATAGTTAATATATTAAATCTAGCTCCTAACGCGTAGAATATCTCTATCTAGATAGTAGAAGTGAGTTTTAGGTCCTTATTACTAATAATATATTAGGGGAGGCCCTAGTTATATAGTATTAGTTCTTAAAGGAGTAATTAGGCCTAGTCTTTAGCTATATAGCTATTATTCCCTACTAATAATAGGGTTTTCTTTAAGAACTAGTAAGATACTAGATAGAGTATATTAAGGTAGTTATTTTTAGTATAGGCCTATAGTGTCCCTTTTAACGAGATAAGCGGCAGGTCTATAATAAAATTAAGCGAGATTATATAGAATAGCGTAGGAGGATAATTAAATAGCTATAATTCACTAGGAGTAGCCCTCTTATTAATAGAATTTTCTTAGTATATAGGGTAGTGTGTGAGATAGGTCTTTATCTACCTAGCTATTCCTTATATAAAAACGTCTTAGAGCTTAGTGTATATCCTTTTTAGCCTAAAATAGTGTTTATTATTATATATAGTGCTAAGAATAGCTTTAAATAGACTATATAGAATTACTAGTTTTTACTTACCCTATAGGTTTATTATATATAATAATCTATTATTTATATACTCTTATAAGCTAATTAGTAATTATAGTTAATGTTTTTACCTTTATATAGCCTATAATTTAGGTATAGTGTTTTTAGCTATAGTATTAAGGTAGTTAATGATTTTCTTATACTTTAGGTCTTCCTAATATCTATTAAGTAATACTATTTAAAATTTTAGGTATAGCGCTATTTTAATAGCTTAAGTATAAAATATATTAGTAGATTTATTAAGTTTATTATATATACTATTATTAGTAATATAGCGTAGGGGCTAGTATTAAGGTAGGTGGGAGAGAGTGTTAGGAATAATATTAAGAATTCCTAGGATATAGAAGATTTATAGCTAAAATTATAATAAATAGTTAATAATTATTACTAATTTTAGATTTACCTTATTTAAATCTATTATTATAAGTAATATATATATAACTATACCCTTTATAGTAGTGTAGTCTATAATTATATTTATTAGATATTAGTTTAATTAAACTATTTAATAAAGCTTTTTAATAGCCTACCCTACTATAATAACTTCTACTTCTATTAACCTATATACTTATTTAACTTTTAACGTTAAGTGTGATAGAAATATTAAAGGCCTTAGCTTCTTAGCTAGTATATCTTTACTAGGGATACTCTCTCCGTCCTATTTATTATTAAGTTAAAACGCGTAAAGGCTAAAACTATCTTTATAAGTATCTAGCTTTAGAAATAGATATTTACTTAGGTTATAGTAGTAAAGATAAAATTATATAAATAGGTACTTTTAAAGGTTTAGAAAGGCTACCTTTTTAGTATCTAAGATAGTAAAAGTGATCTTCTATACCTTATTCTAGTGTACTAGCTTTAAGAGGCCTAAAATCACATTTCCTAAATCTCTTATATTCTTTAGGAGGTTAGTTTTCTAAGCCTATAGTGGCTTTAGTAGAGGTATATATTAGGGGATTCCGGTTTAAATAAATCTAGCTATACTAATAAACGTTTTAAGCTTAGAGAGGTTAGAGGGTATTATAAGCTTAGTAAAAGCTTATAGATAATTATTAGTTTTTATAATTCTAGTACTATCTATAATAAAACCTAGTAGTTATATTAATAAAAATATTATAAATAACTTCTTAGGGGATATATATAGCTGCTTTTTAGTTACTATTTATAAGAAGATTTTAAGGTACTTCTTATATTCCTCTTTTATTTATAATAAGATAAGGATATTATTAATAAAGATTTTAATATAGTAAGTATATACGTGAAAAAGGTTATCTATAAAGTATTATATATATACTAGGGTATTTCTAAATCCTATTAATATAACGTTTAAGACTTCTAATCCTTATTTAGAAATAACTACTATTTTATTATAATATAGTAGGTAGATATTAAATTAGAAGTAAAAGCTTTTACTATTAAATATAGAGTAGTATTTATTCCCTTAAACGCTATTTATAATATTACCTTAGTCAAGTAGTGGGTATATATCTAGGACTATTATCTTATTAAGTAGCTAAAGGTTAATAATAATTCTTTCCTTATTCTTACTGTTTATAGTCTACTATATAATAAAAGCTAGGTAGGTGATTAGTATAGGGTCTATTATTAGCTTAAGCTTACCCTAGGCGGTTAATTTATTATAATATTTATTAAGAAGTTCTTAATCCTTAATCCTAAGAGGATATAGCCTAATATTATACTTCTAATTTTACTATCTATTAATTAAGTTAATATATATCTTTTTATTATTAGCTATAGGAATTAGGCCTCTATTATAATAGATATTATATTTAT